>OLKM01001074.1:142500-150000 GCA_900291075.1 Melanogrammus aeglefinus
CTGTATCATTACACACTGAGAACTCTTAATGACTTATTTTTGCATTTAATGATTTATGATAAGAGTGCGATATACACAGGAGGAGGTAGAGAGAGGGGAGGACATGCGGCAAAGGACCAAGGGGGGGAACCCGGAATGGATCCCCGGGGTCGCTGCGGTCAGGACTGGGCCTCAATGGCCCCTACCTGCGAACGTGTTGCTGGTCTGGAACCAGGGGTCCGTCGGGACGGCCCGGCAGGGCGGGGTGCAGTGCCGCCGCAGGTTCTCCTCCAGGTACCAGCTCTTGGTCTCGTCGAATCGGTGGAAGAGCAGCGCGTACTCCTGGAGGTCCGCCTGCAGCCCCAGCCGACGGTCCAGGGTGTTGGGCTTGCAGATCACCAGGGGCCCGATGAGGCCTGAGTGGAGGTCCTTCTCCTGCAACCAGCGGGGGAGCATTGATTGATTGATTGAAATTCTTTATTTCCATTGTGGTCCCTTGTCAGTGTAAGCATGTATATAGATGTATCTACAGTCCAATGGGTAGGTCTATAGACTGATCTATCCAGCATACATCCAAGTGGACACGCCCACTTGTGATGTCACTAGAACACAGGAAAAGGCAGCAATGTAACAGGCTTGTAACGGCTAATCACACTCACATCTGGTGATGTGGTGACATAACGTCACTTTAAATCTTGTGTTCAGACACTTGGGCATCAGACAGGCTCGAATCACCGACCCTCAGGGCCTCAACATGACAACATGCAACTACTGCCCTCGGTTGCTGCGATATATACTTGTGTGAATGGATACGCACCTTGTTGACAGTGGAGTAGTAGGCTCCGGCCTTGCAGGCGAACTCGGTCTCGTAGGGGCCTTGTTTCTTGGTTATTTTCCATGTGTAAACACGGGACTCCCCAGGGGGAACAGCCTCTCCCGGGACCCCAGTTGGGTAGGCCTGGGTCTGGGCCATGCCCTCCCCCTGGCTGTTGTCGTACACTCCCTGGAGGTGGAAGGAGTAAGGCCTGGAGGCCTTGTTCCTAAACGTCACCTGGAACCAAAAAAAGGACAACGTTTAAATTGAATAGAGTGGCGAAGTCACGCCCCTTCCGGTAGAACCCATGGGACCTATGAGATCAAAAAATATGAATGGGTTTCAATGGAGAGAAAGTAATTATTTTCCGGTCCCAGTCTTTATATGCACCGGATAACAAATATGTTGTTTGTGGATTTCGCCACTCTATTAAATCTAGCACTACTCTTTCCTTATTATTATTGTAAAGTGTTACCAAGTTAGACTGGGTAGCCCTGTCCCATTCTGCTGGCGATTTGAGTTCACCCTACATGAGGGTCTGGAGTAGAGCAATACATTTCCTTGTAGTTTCGATAATTTTTAAAGGACAGCAGCTTCCCCAGACCAACGAGCAATCTACGATTGAGCTTGGTCTGGCAATAGCCAGGCTATTATCAAGTAGTAATGATTTGCGATCTCTTCAGTAGGCTACAGTAATCTAAAGAAGCTGTTTTTGTATTTTGTACAACAACCAATCACAGCTTGGCTGACTCTGGATCATTGCAGAAGTAACCGTGAATAATGACTTATGTGTTATTATTGTGAAACAGAACATCTCTCCTGCACTTCCATCCTGTTCTCAGCCGTCAATCCCCAGTAAACCGAACGAAACACAACACACACACCGGTTAGGACCACAGGACAGGAGTTCACCTCGTCGCTCAGTGAACAGCTCGTTAGGGACCGTACTCACAGTGGGCAGCTCGTTAGGGACCGTACTCGTTAGAGAAGTACTCACAGTGGGCAGCTCGTTAGGGACCATACTCGTTAGAGACGTACTCACAGTGGGCAGCTCGTTAGGGACCGTACTCACAGTGAGTAGCTCGTTAAGGGACTGCACTCACTGTGAGAAGCTTGTTCGGGACGGTACTCACAGTGAGCTGTTCGTGGACCTCAGCTCTGATAAAGGGACCCATGATGCCCAGGTGTTCCTGGAGTTCTCCGATGGCCACCGGCTCCTTGAACTCCCCGTCGCAGTACGCCCGGAACACCACCTTCTTATACTCAGGCAGGAACTTCCTCATCCCTCGACGCATCTCTCTGAGGAAAACAGGCAGGCGATGCATTCACAATACACACAACACCAATGTTTCAAGGCACAATATCACTCTACGTTTCAAATTGAAACATAGATGTTGAGTGAGTTGAAAGAGTGATATTGTTTGTTTGAAACTTTCAATCCAAACAATATCAGCCTTTAAAATGACAACAAAAATATTAATGTTTCAACACACAAAATATCAGGTTGGGAGAAACAAATTTTATGTTGTTGCACTATATCCTGTTTTGAACATTATCCTAATCTGTCTTTCTGAATGTCCAACACCTCATCCACTAGCATCTGATCACCCCAGGGTGCCAGGCTCAACCTACCTGGGTCTGATTAGCTGGGGGGGGATTCTGATCCCGTAGTCCCAGGTCAACCTACCTGGGTCTGATTAGCTGGGGGGGGATTCTGATCCCGTAGTCCCAGGTCACCTCCTCGGCAGCGATGTAATAGTTGCGGTATTTGCTGTCTCCAGAGCCGGAGCGTGGGTCTACGTGGTCCATCGTACCGTACGCACTGAATGTGTCATTCTCCTACGAAAGAAATTAAGAAAACAAAATCCCAAATTGGTAAATCGGTTTAGAATAGCCAACGTCATGTATGATGTCATGTTTGAATGAAGCATTGAAAACATGCACTGGCACACACACACGCGCGTGCGCACACACACACACACACACACACACACACACACACACACACACACACACACACACACACACACACACACACACACACACACACACACACACACACACACACACACACACAACCCGTACCCCCGAGCTGTAGTCCTCGTACTCCATGGAGCGGGAGACCGGGGCGGTCCTGTTGTCGGTGTGGTTGAGGCCCCTCAGCTCCACTGGGTCCACGGCCTCCCCGGGCTGGGGGTCCACCTCCTCCAGGTCCAGCTGCAGCTGGTGGGCGACCACCAGCTTCTGGGCCGCGTTCTTCAGCCTCGTGAGAAGGTTGGGATCCTCCAGGATGTGGTTGGTCTCCTCATGAGTCTCGTTCTTCCCCGGCGTCGCTTCCCCCCGTTCCTCCGCGTCCCCCCCGGCCTCGGACCCCTCCCTCCCCGTCATGTCTCTGGTCTGTCTCACGCCCACCTCGGCCTCGCCGTCCGCAGACCCCCTCTCCCCCTCCTCCCTCATGACCTCATCGCCGTCCACCGCCAGCCTCCTCTTCCTCCCTCGGCCCTTGAGGGCCATGCCCCCCGGGTCCAGAGCGGCCAACCTCTCCTCCTCTCTCTCCAGCTCCTCCAGGACCGCCCGGGAATGCCGTTGTCGACGTCGCCCTCCGGCGGTGTCCCGGTGGCGTTCTCCGACGGCGTGCCGGTGGCGTTCTCTGCGGCGCTGTATCCCGGCGTGATCTCGTTGGTGCCGTTGCGGCCGGCGTGCCCCGTCAACCGGGTGGCGTTGGGCGACGAGGGGTCCTGGCGCCCGGCCCCCGTGCCGTTGTGGGGCCGCATGGCCCGGGGCCCCATGGACATCATGTGGTCGATGTAGTCCTTGAGCAGGCTGTCCTCCCTGTCCACCAGTGGGTTGTCATCGCAGGGCGTCACCGTGTAGCGAACGCTCATCCCGCGGCTCTTCAGGTTGCCGTCGAAGGCGCTGATCTCCCACTCCCCTGAAACGTAACCAAGTCAAGAAACAGTCAGGAATCTTCATTTTTGTTCTTACGTGATGATCACATTCGGCGGTAGACATTTTGTTTCCGTTTCTTTTAAAGTGGTGGAGGTAGTCATAGGATGCGTCGGAAGTCATGGAGTTCAAACCGCTAACATGACCAAAAAGGAATTAAAAAAACAAGAGCTAAAGGAGGAAGGATTGAGTATGCGAGTACAGAAAACAAAAGCATGTTTAAATAGATGATTCTTGGAAGGACTCACTTCCACTCCCCTGTTTATGTCTATGATAGAGAAAATGATGTCCTATCTCTTAGTCAACACCCTGCGCAGTGACATTTTTTCCTTAGAAACAAAAGGATCTTTAATTAGAAATGACTATGGTATGAGACAATGTCTCTCTTGCCAAGACATGCAGTGTTGATTTTGACGGATTTTGTGGGGTCCGACCAGACAATGGAAAGGTGAATGAAGATGACCTATCTTGACGGCAGTAGCTCAGGAGGTAGAGCGGGTTGGCTTGTAACCAAAAGGTTGCTAATTTGATCCCCGGCCCCTCCGAGTGTCGAGGTATCCCTGAGCAAGACACCTCCCCATAACTGCTCCTGACGAGCTGGCTGTCGCCCTTGCGTGGTTGTACTCCGCCGTTGGTGTAGTGAATGGTTTGCAAGTCGCTTTGGATAAAAGCGTCTGCTAAATTCCATAAATGTAAATGTGACCTTGATGGACCCTGCATTGGACGGGTTACCGTGGGTTACTCTCTACCTATGAGCTCGGCCTCCATCGGGAAGGTCTCGCCGGTCATGGGGAACAGGGTGAGGACCCATTGGTTGACGTCCTGACGCTTCATGGGGTTCCCCCTGAAGTACACGGAGAGGAAGTCGCTCTGCGTGCCCACGTTGACCACGTGCCAGAAGATGACGTCGCTCTGGCAGGTCGCAAACTCCCGCCCGCGGAACATCATCCCGTTCACGCCTTGAAGAGAGGGACATGTGTGAGTGACGCATGCAAACAAGACACTAATATACACCCAATAACATAGTCCTTGAGAAGCTGATTTCTTCCTACAAAAAGGGAAAGTCTTGTGAGGAGTGTGAGGAATTGAGGGGTGATTTACTAACAGTAAATGATGTTGGAACTGTGGAAATTGGGGTCGCTGGGATCCACCTTGGAGGGGTCGGAGCTGTACGTGTGGATGTTCTGGTTGATGTACCAGCTTCTGTTCTCATCAAACACGGCAAACATCATGCTCATCTCTTGATCCGGACCCACCTGAGGGCAGAGGCTCAGTCAGAGAAGTACCAGGAGATCCATGTGTTGCACAGTGAGTTTATACATTCAGCCAGGTCAAACCAACGGGAATGGGTGGAACTCTATTTCTTATCGAATTTTATGAAATTAAACAAAAAATAAGTTAATCCATATGATTTCAGCAGAACTTAAACGACTAAAACATTACTTATACTTCACAGGAAGTTAAGGCGCCCTCGAACAAGACACAAGACACACACTCCCACCCCAACCCCAATATGTAAACATACGTGCACATTCTGTTGTATGCTTACTGCATTTTGCTGTTCTCTACTTTTGCTGCACAATGAATATGAAGTTGAATGTAATCTGATCCGATCTGATCCCTATCAGGCTGTCAGACCAAGGGATCCTTCGACCACGAGTGACCAACAGTTTGACCGCCTTCTCCCACCTCAGAGTCTGTTCCTAGGAGGGGGGGGTGTTCTCACCAGGCGTCCCTGTGGGTCGATGGCCTCGTACTTGCAGATGAGCAAGGTGCCCACCAGCCCTGAGGCCAGGTCCCTCTCGGGGTGCACGGTGCTCTGGTACAGCTGGGTCAGGCACTGGGGGTCCTCCTCCAGGGGGCCGCTGTCCTGGCCCAGCTTCCACACGTAGCCGAAGGTGGTGTTGGGGGGGACCCCCATGGAGCGCAGGTCCATCTCCTCCTCTGTACAGCGACACAGGGTTTAGGGAAGGGAAGGAAAAGGAAGTTGAGTCTCCTCGGGAGTCATCCTTTCTCTAGCTTTTACAGACAGGGGGCGCCACACCTCCCTGCCCAGAGCAGTCAGGGTGAGGTGTCTTGCTCAGGGACACCTCGACACTCCACAACCAGCAACCTTAAGGTTTTTTCTATCTCTAAAACCCAACAGGGTTTGAGGAGACGGATGGTTTCAAAGCTAGCCAAAGCAAGCGTCCAGTCAGAGGACATCCCCCTTCCTCCTGTCTTTGGAGAGCTAGGGTTAGGAGAGGGCATAGAGTGGGGCCTGTGAAGCCATTTGAGACTGGAAACTCTGATTAAGGGCGATATCACAAATTGACTTGACATGATCAAAATAGATCAAATCAATAATCTTTCATCGTTCTCTGCTCATCTCCTCAGCAGGATGAGGTGATTCGAAATGCAATGATCATTTTGAAGTTATTTCAGTGTTACAGCACTATTTTGCCAGAACAGTGGAACAGGCGTTTGAGTCCTGTGTGTGGAGGTGACTTTACTGTTCTGAGTCCTGTGTGTGGAGGTGACCTTACTGTTCTGATTCCTGTGTGTGAAGGTGACCTTACTGTTCTGAGTCCTGTCCAGTGGCTGGACGCTGATCAGTCCCGTAGGGTAGATGTTGTACGGCCGACTCGCCATGTTCTTGAAGATGATCTGGAAAAAGAACATCATAGGCATCTGTTGATTGACAAGGCGATTCTTGAACTCTTCTATTTTAAATGGAGACAGGAGGTCGTTCCCTTAGTTAATCTCAATGACTTTCATCTGGTTGTAAGTTCAATAGAAGAATTGTTGACATTAGACTTGGGGCCCATCCCATTACACCCCTTGGCCCAAGCCCTCAGCCCTAACCCTCAGCCCTACCCCTTAGCCCTACCCTTCAAATAAATGACTATTGGGACAGCCCCAATAGTCATTTATTTAAGGGCTAGTGCAGAGGGGTGTAATGGGATCGAGCCTTGGTCCATTTCAGCGTTCCCTTCCTCTGTGTCTAGAAGGCTCTCCTTACGTGGACCTGGTCGTTGACCTCTCCCTTCAGAAGCGGCCCTTGCAGCGTCTCGTTCGAGCTCTTCTTCGCTGTGAACGTTGCGTCTGTGTACTCAAAAAACACCGCCTTCTTGTACTGGAAGCCCAGCCGCTCCGGGGAGACGCGGAAGTACTCGGACTGCAGCTCCCTGAGACGACACGGTGAGGAGGAAGGGTCACACGTTTTACCCTTCATCCGTTTTACCGAGCATTTTGTAACACAACCCAGTGGCATCCATAACGCCTGTGGGTGGAGCCTGGTGGAGCAGACTAGGGTGTAGTTCATCAGCCTGTGGGTGAAGCTCTGACATCATATCTCATATCATATATCGTCCTATGTCATATCATATCATCACATTACATCATGATGACATCACACAGGCACAGGTGGCCACGCCCCCCTCCCTACCTGTCGGTGGGCTTCAGGTGCGGGGCGTAGTTCCAGGTGACCTCTTCGGCGGCGATGAAATGCACGCGGATGCTGGAGCGGCGCCCCCTGCTGGCTCGGATCTGGGGGTGGGACTTCCGTGTCTGGAAGTCCAAGGAGTTGAACATGGCGTCGTCATAGTTGTTGTAGTCGTCGTAGTTGTACTGGTGTTTGATGTGACGCAGGATGGGCCCCTGGGCCGCGGGGCAGTCCTCCACGCTGAACACAGCACTCATGCCGGCTGGGGACGACGCATTGGGAGGGAAAACATCTTGGTTTGAGCTTTCTCTGTTTTGGCATCGCAGTGGTGGAACGA
>OLKM01001074.1:155000-176477 GCA_900291075.1 Melanogrammus aeglefinus
AGACAGACAGACAGACAGACAGACAGACAGACAGACAGACAGACAGACAGACAGACAGACAGACAGACAGACAGACAGATCAATAGATAGATAGATGGATAGACAAACTCAAATGATTGACAATAAAGAAGTCGTTTGGGGATGGCAAAGTAAGCTTTTATTCCCCCTTGTGGATTTTGATGATACTGCAGGCCTTTCCCATAAACTCGGTTTAGAAAGGGTTCAGGTTACAAACATTTCGCTTCATAGAATCCATTCACCGTTCAAAATACCACTATGACTGGCAATTGAAACATTAGTAGAATATACTGTATCTTCATAATAAAATATATTTTCGTCAGATCTAGTTTGTATATCGCCTACTTATTAAGTAATGATAAGAATAATAATATTTAATACTAATGCCACTAAAATGCCACTAATCATTACACAATTATTATTAATAATTAATATTATTAATTTATCATTTCATTATTATTAGATACATTTATCAAACTTTAAAACGATGAATATGGAAAATGGTAAGTTGGGAAAAGGCACCAAAGTAGACTATCTAAAAATATACTAAAATAAACTTCCAACTAAAGTATTGATATAGAATTCCAGATAGAGAAGGTATATTTGTAACATTTGTAGAGACTACACCAATCCTTTGCTCCCCATTTGAACTGACAATAGGGGCGTTGAATCCCTAGAGTTATGAACACCTTCACAACTCTGGACTTTGACTGAAGTGAAGCCACACAGAGATTTAAGTAAACACTGAGCAAAGAGAAGTATTTTACTAGTATACTAGTAAAAGAGTGTTTTCCAAGCAAAAGGCAGGTGAAGGAATATAATGGTTAATCATGTTCAGACTGACAATAAATAAAATAATACCAAATCATGGAGAGTCTGCTAAAACACCAACAAGCACAACCGAAAAGCAAAGTGCAAATAATGCTACAGAGACAAAGAGAGATATGAAAACCAACATGATACAGGATACATTAAATAAATAATACGTTTTCAATTATAATACATGTGTCCCGAGCTCCCCTTTGGGCTGTTTATTGGATGTGGACTTTATTTGGTGTGGTAAATTGCCATACACGTGTGAAATAAAATACCTCTTATGATAGATAAAAAGTGTGTACGCTCAGGAGGTAGAGCGGGTTGGCTTGTTGGCTTTTAACCGGAAGGTTGCTAGTTCAATCCTCGGCTCCTGATACTGAGTGTCGAGGTGTCTCTGAGCAAGACACTTCACCCTGAATGCTCCTGACGAGCTGGCTGTCGGCTTGCATGGTTGACTCTGCCGTCGGTGTGTGAATGTGTGTATGTGAGTCGCTTTGGATAAACGCCCTAAATGTAAATGTAAGTGAAAAACTATGATATGTTGTAATCATTGCCATGCGACACATTGAGCGTACTCTCTACGTAGACGGTGGCCTTTTGACCCAGAACCTCCCCAGGGTGTGAGTCCATTCCTTTAAACAAGACCTGCTGTTGGGAACATAAGCGTTCAAATAAAATTAACCCAAAGTTAAAACCACCATCTGATTCAGCACAATAAATAAAATACACAAAGAAATACATTCATGCATCAGTTTAAAATAATTTATTCTGAAAATTATTTATCATGTCTGACGTAATAACAATAAAGTTTTGTCTGAATTTAAACATCCTGAGTTTTTTTTTTTTTTTTTTTTAACCTTCCTATGAACTGAAGGACCCAGAAAACGTTATTGGAGGTCGTCCTGACCGCCGTCCCTGTAATCCAGAGTTGAACAAACAACGGCATACTGTATCAGAATGGTTGACTGAGCTGCTGGACATGGGCCAGGGCACGTCACACATCCCCTGACACCGGGTGTACAGCCTCAAAGTGTCCCATCTCTTCTCCTCGTTCACTTCCCTTCCACCTCCGGCCTCTGACTCAGGATTTGGTCGCGTAGAAGAGACCCCAGCGCTGGTCACCCACGTTACAGCGCTTCAGTTTGTCCCTCCAGCCGCTGACCACCTCGAGGTAGTCCTCCTCCGAGACCTCCTGCACAGGAGAGGGCAGGACCCGCAGGCACAGAGCACCTTCTGTTCAAACCCTCATCTAGCCCTCATCCAGCCATCGATTCATCCTCGATCACTGATGTATTTCAACTGCAGCACGAGTCCACATTGGACAATGACGAGTATATAGAATTGAATTGAATCATCCATTGATTCAATTATCCATCCATCCATTTATGCAGTATTGTGTTATAATGTGATGTGTGTCTCTCTCACTGTATGTGTGTGTGTGTGTGTGTGCGTGCGTGCGTGTGTGTGCCCTCCCTCTGGTAGGTGTGACCTACCGCGATGTACTCCTCTTTGATGGCCACCGCTCTCTCCAGCTCTGTCTGGATGACTTGTATGAACTGGGCAGTCCTATCCTCCGCGCGCACGCTGCAGAAACCAGCCTCCTCAATGAACTGCGGAGCAGGATGGACACACAGTCACACAGTTAGACTGCAGTCCAATGTGGAAACACCATTCTGGGATTATTGGACCGTTGGTTGGAGAATATTATAAAGTCAGATTTATATGTAACATTGTACGTGTTGTGTGAAGATGCAATTTTAAATGAACCATTTATTTATTTACCAATAAAATATAATTAACATATGCACATTTAGGATTATATTTATATTGCTATAGCTTTCGCGTTAATATGTGTTCAATATTATTTATAGTTACTTATGTATATATTGTCTCAACGTTTTTGAGCAAAGCTATTGTTGCAGCAGAAACTGTTTCCCCCTGGTACCACAGAGCAATGGACAGCTGTACGTCCAGCCGGGGGTCTACCTGGCCGTACTGCTGGGGGGTGTAGAGGACGTAGCCCCTCTGCTGGACGTAGTCCTGGAAGGTGGGGGTCCAGGGCTTCTCTCCGCAGCAGTAGTCGCTGATCAGCAGCTGGCCTCCGGGCCTCAGCCACGACTGGACAACGAGGAATCAGGAGGGTACGAATGGTGGGCTGTGATTGGGTGCAGGGGCTCGGGGAAGGACATTTGAATGCACGCAGCTTGTTGGCGCATTGGGGACACTAACGGAAACTTGGTAAATTAACACTGCTGCGCTAAGGTTAAGGGCAGGTGGACAGTTATCTAATCTCCATAAACAGATGTCTGCACATGAAGGCAGATCTGTACCAAAGGATTTTAGTATCAGAAGCGCTCTGGTTTGTGGCATTGGAATCTTTGACCAATCACGTTTGAGCGGGCATTAGTTGGGTAAACAGTTGGCGTGGAGAGCAACCATCGCGGAACCCATTGGCTATGGTCTGAGGATGATCAGAGAACCCATTGGCTATGGTCTGAGGACGATCAGAGAACCCATTGGCTATGGTCTGAGGACGATTAAGGAGCAGCCCCCGAGGTAGCCCCTGCTCAGCCGACAGCAGAAGGAGAGCGGGGGGCGGGCCTGGGACTTACGTGGAAGCGCTTGAAGAGCGCCAGCTTGTCGTCGATGTGGAGGATGGTGTCCCGGCTGTAGATGACGTCGAAGGAGCCCTCCTCAAAGGAGCGCTTGGTAGCGTCGGCCACCTCAAAGGTTACCTGGAGGGGAGGGGTCATCCGGGGTTAGGGAGGAGAGGGTTGGGCGCTAGTAGCTCAGGAGGTAGAGCGCGTTGACTGGTAACCGGAAGGTTGCTTGTCCGATCCCTGGCTCCTCCTCGCGTGTCGAGGTGTCCCAGAGCAAGACACCTCACCCTGGCTGACAGTGGTGGATTTAATGATTCGTTTCCGTGACCCAGTTCGCGTGATTCAGTTCGCCAAGAGGAGTCGTTCGCGAATCGTTCGTTCGTTCGTTCGTTCAGTCGAGTTTCCGGTAGCACTGAGTCTGACCGACCCAGCTGAGAACCGTGCATTCCATGATGCGATTTACCACTACCTCAATCGCATCATGGAATGCAAGAACCATTGCACGGTTCTCAGCTGAGTCAGCCAGACTCAGTGCTACCGGAAACTCGACTGAACTTGGAGGAGTCGTTTGCGAATCATTTGTTCGTTCAGCCTGGTTTCCGGTAGCGGTAAATCACATCATGGAATGCACGCCATTGCACGGTTCTCAGCTGAGTCAGTTTCTGGTGAATCGAATGGTGAACGAGAAACGAACCGCTTTGGTTCGTTCGTACTAAAAACTCGTTCATTCGAACCGGTTCGCGAACGAACGAGTCGACACTAGTGTGTGATGTTTCTAAGAATGGTTGTAAGTTGCTTTGGATAAAAGCGTCATGACGTGACAGACCAGTGTCACGTATTTTCGTGAGACTGGGTTGTATATTGACGTCCACAGCTGACTTGTGGTTCTGCTGTTGGCCCTTTGGTCTGAGACTCATACTTGAGTCATACAGCTCAAGGGAACAACCATGAAGTTAAGGTTAACCAAACCCTAAACAATACCACAGAGCTATGAATCAATCATAGAGTCACTTTTCACCCTGAGCATACAACTACTGTAATAAATCAACGTTTAACTCATTGTATCACATATTTTCAAGTTAGGGACAAAGTAGAATTATTACATGATGTTGAAATAGACTTGTTGACAATGTCGAAATAAAATATATGAGGAGACACCAATCCAGTTTTTTGGTTTACTATGGTGGTCTTTGTATGTATTCGCTATAAGGTGAGTGTGACATCCTGGTTGTTCATGATAATAGATGGTGGATGTGGTGTATGCAGTGTAAATAATACCCTACATTTACCACTGAGAATAGCATGACTTACCATGGGCAGCTTCTCATCGAACGCCCTCTCCATAGCGATCTCCACCATGTTCTCCGACAGGTCCAGTCCTAGCACCTCCACTCCAAATGTCTGAACACCAAACACACAATGATCTTAACCGCCAGACGTCTCATTTCAGCTCTTGTTATTCTCATATTTATCCACAAAATACTTTTGACAAGACTTGAAGAATGTGGAAGTAATCTCAACAATGAAACATTTTGAAGAGAGGCTAAATGGTGATGATAGAGCCTAAAAGAGTGACAAATAGCATGCAGCAAGCATGCAGCACGCAATAGCATGCAGCAATAGCATGCAGCAATAGCATGCAGCAAGCATGCAAATAGCATGCAGCAAGCATGCAAATAGCATGCAGCAAGCAATAAGGGTGTATGGTTGAAGCCCTTGCTCAAATGCACAAATATCCAACTGGAGAATAACTTTTTTGTTTCACAATAAACCTAGCTGAAAATAATATAAATAATGACAAATGAGGGCATTCATAATGAAATTTAGAAATCTTGGACCGTATGATGTTGGGCTATTAACTGTTTGTTTGTCCCAGATGACCTGCTTGTCACAACTGCTATTAATTTCTGAAGGTCATAACTGTCGACCACCAACTAACAGAGTTTTCAAATATTGGCAGCACTGCCGGGGCCTCTGGTCTCTAGGTAAACATGTATACAAACTGCAAATGGTTTGCTATACTACTCAACTAGTGTGTGCTTTTTTTTGCATTTAGAAGTCTCATCCGTCCTAGTCGCCATATCTCCTAAAGGAGTTGCCCCGACACTGGGCGGCGTACCTTGGCCATGTAGAAGTTTCCTCCACCAATGCCACAGCCAACGTCCAGAACCTTCTGTCCCGGTTTCAAGTTCAACAGGTCCACGAACTCCTGTAAGAACAGAGGGAGAAACGTTGAATTCCTTGGATGGATGAGTCTGCTGTCATGCGTTCTGCACCCCGGGACGTTGCCTATATACTGTGTATATATATATACAGTATATATACTGTAAATATATAGATTGTAATTTGTCAGGAAGATTTGCATTTTACAGTTTATAGTTTCTGTGATGACTCTCACTCTCTCCATGCTGTTTTCTCGTTGCTTTCCTAAAGGTGCGTTCAGACCAAAAGCGTCTGACGCGAATTGAGCAGCAATTCTCCATAGGCAATGAATGTAAATGGCGCGATTACACGCGATTTTATATCAGGCGGCGCGAATGAAGCGTCTGGAGCGTCTGAAGCGGCGCGAATAAAGTTGGAAAAATTGAACTTTTCAGGCGGCATTGCGCTGCGACATCCAATCAGCGGCGAGTATCTCCCGACGTCACATTCGTGACGGCGGGCACATCTATTGCACACAAACATGGAGGAGAAACTGATCGTGGCGGTTTGTGGGCACCCGGTCCTTTATGACACGGCAGCTGTATTTTACCGGGACCGGTACAAGAAGGAGGAGGCATGGGCCAAAGTGGGAGCAGAGGTGGGACTCGCTGGTAAGTTCTGAGACTATACGTGGCTTGTTTTACCACGTTACTGACTGTGTTTCCTTTGCCCATGCGGCGTTTTTTTTTTTCGAGCGACAAGCGCGAATGAAGCGATGATCCAAAAATTGACATTTTGATCAAGCGGCGCGTGTTAGAAGCGTTTCAAGCGATTTTTTTCGCGTCAAGACGCTTTTGGTCTGAACGCCGCGTAAGGCTTGACTACCCTTTTCGTTTTCATTTTTCAGTCAGTTCACTGTACACATAAGGAAGTGTCGCTACCGTTGTAATAATGTTTCTGCAACTCATACTTGTTTAATGAAACCATTAAACCTTGAGGCACTCCAAATCCAAGTGCCTGATTGGACTTTTAATCGCTAGAGTGAATGATTGCGTCTCATCTCACCACGACTGCATTATTGAACCAAAAGGCATCCTAGTGACTAAATTGCACTCCGACATCGGCGTCTTCTACAGCACCACAACCTTTACAGTTCTATGGGTGTGGGCTTGGCTCTCTATATCCTCATATTGCACATTTCAATTTATTTACATTTTTATTTTTACTGTTTTGTTTTGCTTTATCCTTTGCAACATTTAGAATAAATTTATTGTAAATATTACTTCATACTTGATCAAATTGTATCCTTTTGTATCTGTATCCTAAAGTTGACTTCGACTTTGACACTGACTAGACGTGATGGTTGTGGGAGGATCACACCACCCCTGGGTGTCAGCGTGTTAATCTGGTTAAGGGAACCTTGGTGGTGCTGAGGCCTCCCGTGCTGACGAAGCCGGCCCCAAACATCTTCTCGTAGCGCAGGATTCCCCGCCGGGTGTACTGCTTGTTATCCAGGAACTGCTGGAAGGTGAGGAACCCGCCGGGGGTGACCTGGGGACGGGGAACCTTCTCCAGCAGCCAGCAGATCTGGTTCTGGTTCTTCTTCATCTGAACCATGCAGGAAGGCAAGAGCAGGAGCAGGAGGAGGAGGAAGAGGAGGAGCAGGAGCACAAGGGGGTGAAGGTGGGACGCTAATTTAGTTTGTTAGAGTTACAGAACTGTGTACATCCTAGTGTACACAGTGTATGTATGAATGAACTCAATGATCTCTTGACCTGGACCAGGCTGCAGTAGCTCTGCGCATAATCTCATCCAATCTGAAATCATTTTCATAATCAGCCGTACCTTAACGTAGGTCTGAACTTTCTTGGTCAGAATAATGTCGAAACCAAACTTCTGGCCCCCCTCGGTCTGGGTCCAGAGCGCTGACGTGACCAGGTGGCTGTACTGACCCTGGCTCCGGTAGTTTGTGGGGTTAAAGTCCCTCTTACAGTCGCCTGGGGAGAGGGGGAGCACCTTTGAATAGATGCAACTGAATAGCACTTGACTCACTATACTATACTTCTAAACTATAGCAGTGTAAGACTAAACAAAGATCTGCAACAGCCAGTTCCTCACCAGAGGTGGTGCTGTTGCTGTCGTTTAATCTGAGTAGGAGCTTGCTCTTTAAATGAAGGACTCAAGAATCTGAATCGTCCCAACAGGCCGAGTGTGATGTCTGGCCGCCTCAGTGCTAGTGAGGTGACGGTGTGACCCCGTGTCGTGCTGGTGCGTCCTCAGGCCAGGTACCTGACTGGTGGTTGCAGGACTCCCTGAAGAAGAGGAGGCCTCCAGGAGCCAGCCAACCCAGCATCTTCTCCACCAGAAGGCCCAGCTCCACATCAGACAGGTACATGAGCAGCCAGTTGGAGAAGATCACGCTGTAGCTGTTGGAGACGGCCCGGGCTGGGGGGGTCAGCTTGAGACAAGTGTGATGGAGATGCATCTACTCCCAATGTCTACAGTTACAGTCTACTCTCAGACCTAAAGTTATCAATGGTACTTATTTGTGACAATATGGATACCACTCCTTACATAGTCATACACATAAATTTACACATTTACAAAACATTTAATTGCAATAAATTGACACATTTTGCGTCTCATCTCACCATATGTATCTCTCATATATATATATATATATATATATATATATATATATATATATATATATATATATATATATATATATATATATATATATATATATAGCAATATTGTGCATACTATTGTAATATATTGTAATATTGTGGGAATTCCTATTGCTGTCCAATTCTTTCCTGAATTTGTGACGGTTGTTGAATCATTAGTCTGCCATCAAGTGTTCCAGACATCACCTTACCTGTTTAAGGGGAACTCAAGTTTGGTGACATCGGCTTGGAGGAAAGAAGCGTTGCTATGGTGACCATTGTCTTGCCTGTTCTTCTCAACGAAGTTCTCCATGAAGTCGACCGCCGTCACGTGGTCAGCGCTGGCAAGCAGGTGGCTGGTGAACCGCCTGGGGGGCACAGGAGGGGGGGGCGGGGGGGGGTTAGCCTGTGAGTGTGTGTGTGTGTGTGTGTTAAGAGTCTCACAAATATAGTGTCAAATATCAGATTTCAAGGCTTCAGGCTGATAAAACTCATCTTGGGCTTAGAAGAGCTCTATCTAGTGTCTAACGGGGTTCTGCTATCCTGCCAGACACATTTCATTTGATTTCACAGTCGTAAGCTGAGGTTTGAGTTAGACATGAGATACCTCCCGACGGTGTCTCTTCTTCTGGTATTTTGGCATCTGTTATGGGATTTTACCATGACATGATTTTGTCTGCCATAATAGGATTTTTTTCTGTTTTACGACCATGTGAGGAGACATCTTCACCTCCCTAGAGACTATGTCCCTTCTCAAGATCCCTTTGTCTAATGTGGTTTCCTGAACACTTTTGAGCTGTGACAATCTGTGTGTGTGCGTGTGTGTGCACACGCACAAGTGTGTGTGCACACACACACGCACGCCAACACGCACAAGCACACGTGCACACGCGCATACACACGCTCACACACACACACGCACACGTATACACGCACACTCACACACAGCCACAGACACACATCAGAGACATAGCCCCATGTCTGCGACCGTGCTCCACTGACCCGATGCCAGCCCCTAGCTCGAGCACCCGTTGGCCGGTCAGGCTGGGCAGCAGGGAGAGGACCTCCGGCAGCTCCTGCTTGGTGAGCTCCATGGCGTGGGAGTCCAGCATCATCTCCTCCACCGTGGCCTTCCTGGAGTGCTCCTTCCAGAACTGCACCATGCTGCTGCGGCCTGCAGGGGGAGGTATACAGAAGGGCACTCCTTCGTCATCTCCTGCTGCGTGCCACACCGACTGTAGCCTGAGACAGTGGAGCGCTGAAGGTTGTATCTTCTGTCTCATTCACTAGCCTCGAGTCTCGACCTACTGGTGTTGATAGCATGCAACGGTAAGCCTTGGGTCAGCCAATAGGATTTCTACAGGGTTTTGCACGCTAATAACTTCCTAATGAATATTGGTTGGATTGTGACCTCTTCGCCGGCAGGATTGTTTCTGTATTTGATTTGAGGTCATGTATCACCTCAGCCTGCTGGCAGGTCCTTCCAGTTGGTAAAGCAAGGAATCAATATTTTGTTTGAGCAATCCGTGCCATTGGCTATGTTTAGCGTAAAATGCAGTTATTTTAAACCAAGACTGGTTTTTAAAACTGTAATAATTATGAATATTTGACAAATCAGGTTTGTTGGCAAATGATTAGTTGTTTCCTCTGATGATATACTGATACTCTGTTATTACCTAATTAAAGTTGAATAACCTGTTGACTTATCTTATTACAATTTTTTACAACAAAAGGCTTGATTAACTTAATAATAATATTAAGTCTATACTGCATTGTATTGTAGGTGTGTTATAGAGTGTTATAGAATAACTATGAAAATGTAAACATGACATGTGGACCCGAAGACGTTAAATCAGGTATGATTACCTCATGGAGCCGACTTAAAGCTAGGGTATGCGATTTTGGGGAAAACAGCCGTTGAGATTCCGTTGCGTTCTCTCTGGTCCCTCCCTCCCACGCGCTACCTGCTGTAGCTCCTCCCTCCGAACGTCAGTGATGCGCGTTCATGTGAATTCAGTTACATTGATAGAAAGACGAAACACCATGTCCGATTCCGAGGTAATTAAACATTAGTGCTGATAACTGCATAAGTAAAGTACATATATAGCATCAACATCTTACTCACAGACATACCATGTATGTTATCTTAAAATCATTGTAATTGCGCTGGTAGAAAGGTAGCTGTATCAGCCAAGCAAGTTAGCAAACTAAGTGCAACTGTAATTTGTTAGCATAAGCTGCTAGGCTCGTGAACGCTCACGCAGGGACGCACGAACGTCGGTGCCAAGTTGACGGACAGTCCCACAGCCAATAAGAATGGAGAATCGGAGCCTCGCTCTGATTGGTCAAAGTGTACATGAGCGGAGGCAATTTTTGGGGGGGGCACACAGAGGCAGGGGAGAGCAAAGTGATGTGCAGATATTCTCAGAGCACTTCGCCTACATATAGCTGACTGGCTATTATGACATTTTTGCTAAATATTTCAGTAAAAAAATCGCCTACCCTAGCTTCAATACTTTAGGTTTCAGTTTATTTGGGTTTTCCCTTTGATCCTAGTCTGTGTTTTGGAGAAAGTATTCAGACAAATAATTCCGAGGCATTGCCACATCTTATTTATTATAATTCATTGTTAATAATAGTCATAATTATCATATTTCTGAATTGAGTCATGCGATGAGTCATCCCTGGAAGTGGTATTATGTCTAGTAGTTATTGGTAACACTTAAAAATAAGGGGGCATTATTTAACCATTCATTAACATTATTGAATGCAGTTCTCAGCATTAATTGACAATTCATTATCAGTTAACTTATGGTCTAGTAATCATTTATTAATGGTGTTCATTCATGTTAACTAATGGTGTTCATGTTAAAAGTTCACGTTAGTTAAAGTTACTCTGATTGCACACAATCTCCAATCCTCTAACCTTTAACCCAATAACCCTAACAATGCTATGTCATAATTATTATTACTGCATTAACTAATGCTTAGAATGATCACCTAATGTAGCCTACCCTTCTGTGTTTACAGAAGTGTTTGAATTTCAATTAAGATAATGAATTATTTATTCTGGATTTTATGGACATTGTGATCAGCACAAAGCAGCTGCACATTGTGATCAGCAGCTTAACCTTGAACCTGAAATTCTTAAAGGAACAAATCTTTTGGGAATTATGTCTGGAACACAGAATAGCAAATCTGATTTCTACATCCAAAACATGGGAAGTAGGACTGCATTTCTCCTCCATTCTTGTGTAAGGGCAGTTTTCCTCGCTAGATAAGATTTTATTTTATTATTTAATAATCATAATAATCTCTGTAAAGCGACTTCAGTCAAACTTTCATAATATGAGATTGTCAATTTGCTAAGCGCAAGTAAACCACATGGCGAAGCACATTGCCCTAAATGGACAATTAACGAAACTGAGATTGTGTTTCAGTGGTTCTGTATGACAGCAGCAGATGGATTTCTAAACGTTTGGTTGCGTTCCTAACTACAGGTTTATGCATTAAAGTAGGCCTAAAGTTGGATAGCCTACATAGGCTGGTGCACACATTGCCTTTCAAACATTAAATAAGCCTCTGAAAACCACATCAAATATTCTGACTGAAATTAGTGACATCAAGTATTCCCTCCATGTCACAATAGTTAAATATTTAATATGTCATTTGTTGTATCAGAACAGCCAACCTGTTTTGCTGTTCTTTGACATCCGATTAGATTCTATGCAACAGTTAGTTCCCAGACATGAGTGAAAGATGACAGTGATGCCAGTGACATTGATGACATCTGTTAGAAGTCTTTCGTCATTCGTGCCTGAATTTAACCGCGCAAACAAGTCACCATTTAGTAACGCAACGACTCACTCGGAAACGTTTCCAAAAACTTTGGTGGAATGATTTGAACATACCTTTGTCCATGTTTCTTTTTTTGTTGTTGAATGTATATGGATTGAACACCAAGGGACCTTCAATTTAATTGAGCTCAATTAGTAGTCGCACATTGTAAAGTCCACGGCCACGTGCGGAATTGTGGATACGCAGTAGGTCCCGTTTAAATACCGCCGAGCGATGATGGAGGAGGAGGAGGAGGAGGTGGCCAGCCACAACACTGACCATTCGACTGTACACAACTAAGGGGAGGGTCCGAGGTCGAGGTGGGCTAATCATTGTAGGGGAAATGGTCTCTAACAACCTGTCACACATCCCGGGGGGGGGGGTTCCCCCCTAGCCACACGCTGCGCACGACTCGGCAAACAGTATCCTATACTCTGGTCCCACACGAGCAAGATAAAGATGTGCATATAGAAGGCCCCATGCTTGCAACATGTAAAACATAAATGGCCATAGTTCATATCCTCAGCATCATTACGTAATTGTTGTTCAATCGCTTGTCGCTCCCCCCGCGGGGGGTGGGTGATCGGAAGGACGGGGTGCTGTCCTCCCGGACGGCCGCGCGGTCTCTTCGTTTCTGCTGACGCGGAGGGAACGCGCCTGTGTGGTGCGGCGCGGTAGCGCAATATTGCGTCATGCGGTTCCAACAGCATGTTTTGTTAACAGCTCAAAACGATGAATGACAGGCCCACTGCAATAAAGATCCCTGTCAAACAATCTATGAGACATCCCACGAGATTATTCTATATCATCTATCTTCTCCTCCCATCTACCTCTCTGTTTGAAGAACTAGCAGGTCGGACGAGGTTATTGACTTGCGACACACCCGGCAGGCTACTCCCTGGGGGAAGGTATTTAAGTACTGCGGTGAAGTCAGCCGTCATTCGTTCATCCGCGTCAAGCCAGCCGTCACACAAATCTTCGTGCGCGTCTACTCTGAATAGCCTTTGTGTGGTATGATATCTCGCAAAGTTTTCAATATAAAAGCCTTCACCTACGTTTGTGTGGATCGCTGCGATCGCATCGGCGTGAAAACGTCCAAAACAAACAAGGGTGTTCAAAGGACCAAGTATGCACGTGAGGTTTTCAATGGACATTTTTTCCGAAACTGTAGGCTAGGCTACATAAAAATCACATGGTTCCTTCCTTGTGTACAAGTAGTCAGTACAACGGTTAATCATATCAGTCAGTTCCGGGCAGTGTTCGGAAGTTACTTTAAAAAAGTAATTAGTTATAGTTACTCACTACTTGTTCCAAAAAAGTAACTGAGTTAGTAACTGAATTACTCTATAATAAAAGTTACTAGTAACCAGGGAAAGTAACTATTTGCGTTAGGCCTACTGTAAAAAGAAAGTTGCTATGTCAAAGAATTTTGATTTTTCTGAGCAGTTTTCACTTGGCCTTAATGTGTTAAATGGTTGAACTGCCCATTGAAGGCTCTGATATGCTTCTAACTGAGGCCCCGTCCAAAATAACCCGGGTAAATCTACTAACGCATAAATATTAGTGGTGGCCATGGATTATTTTTTTTAATCTAGATTAATCTATATAAATTTGGAATTAATCTAGATTAAAATGGGAAACGTAAATTATACTTTGCAACGATGAATTATCAAATATAATTCACCGCCGGAAGTTGCCGGAAGTGCCCGTGCAAGTGAACGGAGCCAGTGGCGGCGCCAGGGAGGTGCTAGGTTGCGCTGTAGCTCCCCCTATCATAGCCATAGCACCCGCCCAGCACCCCCAAGCAATGTCCGTGATTTTTTATATTTATTTTTTAATGTCATGATTGAATAGTATTTTTCATGTTGTTTAAAAATGTGAATTAAAAAATAATTTAAAAATATATTTTAGTCTAAAAAACATAAGACCCAAACGAGTGATCTTCTTTGGCCAATGGGCGCAGTGCGGGGTGAACTTTTGATCTTAATGTATGTCAGTCGGCTGACTCGGCTTGCTTTGATGGTGAGTTTGGAAGTTTAGCAGAGTAAAATAAACCAAAATGGATCGTTTTTTGCTCCCTGAACGTCCACGTTCTGAGTCACAACCTGAAGGTAAACGAGACCGTGAAGGTGCAGGACTCACCGCCTCGTCACAAGAGCCCCCAGCAGGAACAAAATCCGGAGGATGAAGACGATGGAAGAATCATCGGCGTCGGCGGCGGTTTCCATTGAGGATGCTAACGTTACGGGAGCTACAGGTGATATTAGCAACCAGCCCGCAGAGGGCCCAAGACGGCCAGTCCTTCAAAAATACCCCACACGGCAATTTGGGAACCAGCACAGAACTTTTTACAGAAGTTGGATGGACCAGTATCCATGGCTGGAATACAGCGTCGACAAAGATGCAGCATTTTGTTTTGCTTGTCGGCATTTTCTGAAACGAGGGCACGGGTTTCATTTAGAGCCAGCATTTACAAGCAACGGATTTAATAACTGGCGGAAAGCTTCAGCATCTCTGAAGAGCCATTATGAAAGTGTGGGGCACAAATTTTCTATGGAAGGATGGACTGAGTTCAAGCTAAAAGAGACAGACGGATCTAAAATAGCAAACATGCTTGATAAGGGGCATTCTGCCTTAGTTATAGAGAACAGAAAGTACATGAAAGCTGTGGTGGAGAGCCTGCGTTTCACAGCCTGTCAGGGGGTCGCACAGTGAGGCCACAGGGAGGGTGAGGAGTCTCACAACAAGGGAAACTTCCGTGAGCTGCTGCATGTTATTGCTAAATTTGATCCAACAGTGGACAAGAAGTTAGCTACTAATCAATCTAACGCTAAATACACTCACCACGATATTCAAAATGAGATATTTGCTGTAATGGCAGAAATGATAAGGAAAGAAGATAAGTGATGAGGTGAGAGAGGCCGAGTGCTTTGCTGTTTTGGTGGATGAGAGTAAAGATGTAAGTAAAAAGGAGCAAATTTCTGTTGTTGTTCGGTATTTGCAGCCAGTGTCAGGGGAAGTGCATGAGGAGTTTTTGCATTTCACTGCCGCAGATGGATTGGATGCAGACTCTCTGCTAGCCAGCATCAAACACACACTCAGTCAGTGTAATATTGATATACGTCGCTGTGTCGGTCAATGCTACGACGGAGCATCTGTGATTTCAGGATGTAATAATGGTGTGCAGGAAAAATTTAGAAAGGACGTGCCGCAAGCTATCTACATACATTGCCACGCACACAGGCTGAATTTAGTGTTAGTGGACTGTGTACATAATGTCAGCGCTGCAGCAGAGTTTTTTGAGACACTACAGATGCTCTACAAGTTTTTTTCCGGATCGGTGGTGTACGATCTATTCATGAGAAAAGAAAAAGAGCTTGACCCAACAGCACAACGCGTGGAACTTAAGAGACTGTGTGACACTCGCTGGGCTTGCCAGTATAATGCGATCAGCGCCGTCAAGAAAACTCCCCGCTATCCAAGCCACCCTGCGTGATGTCATCACTCAGCCAAACCCACATCGGAGGGCAGAGGCAAGAGCCATCAGTGCCATCATTGATGATAAGTTTGTTTTGCATCTCATCATGTTTGAGGATTTATTTAGAACGACAAAGTTTATGTCAGATCAGCTACAGGCCCCCAATTTTGACCTCGTTGCGGCAGATGATTTGGCCCAGTCTGTAGTAAATGCTCTCGCAGAAAAGCGCACAGACACTAAGTGGAAAGAAATCCGACAACAAGCAGAGACTCTGTGTGCAAACACAGGCACAACACAGACTTCACGTGAGAAAAGGCAGACCCAGAAAACTCGACACCTAGAGGGTTTCATTGTGGAGGCCCCGATAGAGAGAACACAGACAGAGAACATTGATGACATGAAAACGCACTCTTTCTATCCAGTTATAGACAGGTTGATAGGAGAAATGAATCGGCGCTTTTCAACAGAGACAAATGATGTACTGAGAGGTGTGCCAACTCTCAGCCCAAAACACACAAAGTTTTTGGACGAACAACTTCTGCTGCCCATGGCCCGACACTATGGTGTCAGTGATAACAACCTGTCAGCAGAGCTCTACCAGGTGCGGCGGCTTCTGCAAAGGAAGGAAGAACAGAGACATGCCATCCACAGCACACAGGAGTTCCTATCCTTAATGCAGCCATATAAAGATGCATTTATGGACCTGTACAAGTTAATATGCATAGCCCTGACACTCCCTGTCACATCAGTGAGCTGTGAACGCAGTTTTTCCTGCCTGGGCCGTATAAAAAACTACCTGAGGAACAGCAGTGGAGACACTAGGACCAGTAATCTGGGACTTTTGGCTATAAACACGGCGAGAACGAGGACCCTTGACTGCGACAACATCATTGATGCCTTCGCACTTAATCACAGCAACAGACGTATTGTTTTGTTGTGAAGACGTCTGTGGTAAGTGCATGATTTCCCCCTCTGGTGGATATTACAAATTTAATTAATTTGGTGGTTAAAGCACGAGTATAGTTAATGTGGGTGTGTATGCGTCTGTGTATAGGGTGGTCCGATGCAACCTCCATGATGAAACGCCCCAAAATTCAAAGCACCTTCTCTTAAGTGTTGAGCATCCCCATAGCACCTGCAACAGAAAATCTCTGGAGCCGCCACTGCACGGAGCATAAACAGAAATAATAGGCTACTTGCACGAGCACTTCCTGATTCGCAGTAATACAGCTTCACAGCTTCCGGTCAAAGATGGCGACGTTCTACACCCGACAAGAGCTGCCGACAATAAACATCACTGATGTACATCGATTATGTAAGGAAACGAAAACACCGACCAGCAAATTGGAGAAGGGGTTTAGGCTGTATGCTGTCACCTACATTCACAGCTACGAAGGTAAGAAAACTACTAACAGACACTAGCTACTGTCAAAATCTTGTTTGTCAGTTGACACTTTCTAACATGTATTACGATGCAGAAACAGCAAATATCAACAAGATTTCTTAACCAGTGTTTTATTTCAGCCTTGATGTTTTCCTGTTGTGTTTAGTAATAATAGTTTAATTTATAGCCATTTTTTTGCGTATATAAAAGTAACATTACTTAGCTACCTAACGTTTCTTTTCATGTAGTAACATGTTATAGATGTGATGATGCGAGTAACCCAGTACAATTGAAGCTAAATGAATTTGTATGTGTTATTTCATTCAGTGTCCAATAAAGACAAGCTGATAGTGCAGGTCAGCGTGAGAGCCATGTGCTACAGGTCGATGGGGAAGAGCGAGGCACCAGTTTGAGTCTAGGCAGAAAGCTGTGTTCATCCCTGTTCAGTGGTGTTTGTTCGGTTAAGCAGTAGCTAAGTGTAGTCCTCAAGGGCCACCAACTTGAATGTTTTTCATGTCTCACTGTTTTTCACACACTATTTAATATAGTCAAGGTAATGAGTACAAGACTACAGCTTTTTAATATTAAAAAAAGTATAGCTCAAACAACAAATACAAATGCAATGGCATCATGTATAATTATATGGGTGACCTGTATTTCTCCCATATACAGTGGGGCAAAAAACTATTTAGTCAGCCACCAATTGTGCAAGTTCTCCCACTTAAAAAGACGAAAGAGGCCTGTAATTTTCATCATAGGTAAACCTCAGCTATGAGACAAAATGAAAAAAAAACATCCAGAAAATCACATTGTCTGATTTTCTTAGAATTTATTTGCAAATTATGGTGGAAAATAAGTATTTGGTCACTTACAAACCAGCAAGATTTCTGGCTGTCACAGACCTGTAACTTCTTTAAGAGGCTTCTCTGTCCTCCACTCGTTACCTGTATTAATGGCACCTGTTTGAACTCTTTATCAGTATAAAAGACACCTGTCCACAGCCTCAAATAGTCACACTCCAAACTCCACTATGGCCAAGACCAAAGAGCTGGCAAAGGACACCAGAAACACAATTTGTAAGACCTGCACCAGGCTGGGAAGTCTTGAATCTGCAATAGGTAAGCAGCTTGGTGATAGAAGAAATCAACTGTGGAGCAATTATTAGGAAATGGAAGACATACAAGACCACTGATAATCTCCCTCGATCTGGGGCTTCATCACGCATATCTCACCCTGTGGGGTCAAAATGATCACAAGAACGGTGAACAAAAATCCCAGAACCACACGGGGGACCTAGTGAATGACCTCCAGAGAGCTGGGACCAAAGTAACAAAGGCTACCATCACTAACACACTACGCCGCCAGGGACTCAAATCCTGCAGTGCCAGACCTGTCCCCCTGCTAAAGCCAGTGCATGTCCGGGCCCGTTTGAAGTTTGCTAGAGAGCATTTGGATGATCCAGAACAGGATTGGGAGAATGTCATATCAGATGAAACCAAAATATAACTTTTTGGTAAAAACTCAACTTGTCGTGTTTGGAGGAGAAAGAATGCTGAGTTGCATCCAAAGAACACCAGTGAAGCATGGGGGTGGAAACATCATGCTTTGGGGCTGTTCTGCCAAGGGACCAGGACGTCTGATCAGTGTGACGGAAAGAATGAATGGGGTCATGTATCTTGAGATTTTGAGTGAAAACCTCCTTCCATCAGCAAGGGCACTGAAGATGAAACGTGGCTGGGTCTTTCAGCATGACAATGACCCCAAACACCCCGCCCGGCCAACGAAGGAGTGGCTTCGTAAGAAGCATTTCAAGGTCCTGGAGTGGCCTAGCCAGTCTCCAGATCTGAACCCCATAGAAAATCTTTGGAGGGAGTTGAAAGTCTGTGTTGCCCAGCGAAGGCCCAAAAACATCACTGCTCTAGAGGAGATCTGCATGAAGGAATGGGCCAAAATACCAGCAGCAGTGTGTAAAAACCTTGTAAAGACTTACAGAAAACGTTTGACCTCTGTCATTGCCAACAAAGGGCATGTAAAAAAGTATTGAGATGACCTTTTCTTATTGACCAAATACTTATTTTCCACCATAATTTGCAAATAAATTCTTTAAAAATCTGACAATGTACGTATGATGAAAATTACAGGCCTCTCTCATCTTTTTAAGTGGGAGAACTTGCACAATTGGTGACTGACTAAATACTTTTTTGCCCCACTGTACCTGTTTCAGCCTCAGTCACCTCCCTTTTACCTGTATTTTGACTTGTGCTACTACTCGTAACTAATCCCTGGCACTCAGCTGACAGGTTTGTTTAGTTTCCTCTTTGGGGACAGTTTAATAACTGCCACAACTTCCTGTAAGACGACCTGATGTGTCAGGATATCCAATGCCCTAATGTGGTCTCTGTGCTCTTTCTTTTTAGAGTAGTGTTCCTGTCCGGGCCATATCTTTGGGAGGCGTGGTTTGCCGTGTACTTGCATGCAGATAAGTAGGGTGTAACCTGCTCAATTCATACATTTTTATTAATAGTATTTTTGTTCTAGGACCAGCATTGGGGGAGTTGGAGACGGTCACATTCTGGCGCTGTCGCTTCAGTGCTCCTATTTTCATCTCATAGAATAATAACATGTCTTTTTTTCAACCATTTAAACTTTTGTAGACTTGTACTGGAAACACGTCTCTGTAAGTCTTTACACAAATCTGTATTATAAATGTTGTTTGTTTCTGTACTATTGGTGCGGTCACATTCCTATACAGTATATAAATTCTGATGGACATGGACATCCCCAACTCCACCATCTCTCAACATGCCACTACTTGTGTGCTATTTATCATTCACATAGACCTATTAAGAAATAATTTGGTACAGTACTATAAGTTAATCTGTAACGTAAAGCTATTTTCTAACCAAAAATGTCCCTGACTGACACATATCCCCGTCACGTAGGGACTAGGCTAATAACATAGGCTAATGCAAAAAATGTGACTGTGAAAAAGTGACTTCCCTTGTGTAAATTCGGATGTCTGCGTCGGAGCCAGCAAACCGCTGCAGTCCAAACTCGCTGGAGGCGTAACTCCTGTAGCTCCTTTCTCAGCTCCTGTACTTCATTTGAGACGCTTTCAGCAGCGGATGCGGACATATCCATGGCAGCCGGTTCAGGGACAGAGCAGTAGTCTTGATCGTTGAAAAGGAGATCAACTTCATCTTCCGGAGGGGCAGTTTCGACGAACCGATCCACTCTCTCCCACACGCCGTGCCTTGGGGTTTCGACTGTATACTGGTTCCACTCAAAAAGGATCGCTACGGCACCTTTTGTAAGTCTCCTTCGACCCTGAAGAGTATTTGGCTCAATCATTTTGTCAGAACTAAAGTGTCTGCTACAGACCTTAGAGTGAGTGGTGATGACATATTTATCCCGGCGTATGTTTACATTCCATTGACTCCTCACGTCAGTTTGGCTCGGAAAGCCATGGAAACTACCCCTTTGGATTTGGCTGACGCTGTACAGTGGGGGACACAGCAGTGCTCTGCGGTTTCTCCTGCCTATAAAAAAGAACCGTTTTTAAATGTTTGTGGTCTTGATTTCATGTCTAAAGTGTATCAACGTCAGCTGGCTAGCGCGATAAACACACAGACCAGAACCGGCGGGGCTGTATTATTTAAAACAGGAAGTACATCACACAGCTTAGTGCATACAGCCTATTGACAGCTGAACGTTGGGAAGGCCCATGCAAGTGAATGGAGCAATCTACAGCATTGAGAAGAGCTGTGTAATAATCCATAATAATGTAAGGTTTAGAAGTTAATTCAATATTTGAAAGTTTGTAGAATAAGTTAATATATAATTTATATTGAAGTAAATTTGCTAGATATGTATTTACAATGTTTAGTCAGTTAATCATTTACATATTTATGTTACACAATTATTACTTACATATTTACATGTTTACATATTTAACAGTCAGGATTAGGGATGGGCATTTCGAGTAATTTTCTAACCGAGTACCCGAACCTGGGTCCTAATCGAGTAACCGCCGAATAATAAAATATTACACCCGGCATCGCGAGTTGGGTCTGTCTGCGTTCTGCAAAACAGAGGCGTAACTTTGTGTCGAGGAGGCGTAACTTATGCACTAGGAGGCGTAACATTGTAAGGTTGCGGATGCGTGTCTAGTACTTTTTCTAAATCGCGGAATTGATCTGTATGTAGCAGACATTGGTGCGCGGCGTACATAATGCACCGGTAATAAATGACGGGGTAAATCTGTTAAACTTAACGTCGGGAAATCAAATATCGGAAGACCGACTTCCCCAATGAGATCCTCGTGTTGAAACCGTGATTTCACAACGCTTTTTGTTTACTGTCGAAAAGAGAGAATCTCACTCGCGGTGGGACCGCGATTTAGAAAAGAACAAATTACGCCTCCTAGACTGTACGCCTCCGTCTTGCCCAGGACGCAGGCAAGATTTTTCACTATTGGGCAATCGACCGACATGAACAAGTAATCCTAGGTTACCGCGTTACTAATTCGTACCG
>OLKM01001075.1:5000-12500 GCA_900291075.1 Melanogrammus aeglefinus
TCTAACGTATGATTGTGTGAGTGAGTGAGTGAGTGAGTGTGTGTATGTATGTGTGTGTGTTTGGTTTGGGAATTTGTGTGTGTGTGCGTGTGTGTTTGTGTGTATGTGTCTGTTTGTGTTTGAGAGGGGGGGGTATCTGTGTGTGTGTATGTGTGTGAATGTGTATATGCGAGTGTGCACGTCTGCTTGTGAGTACGTGTTTTTGTGTTTGTGTGTCTGTGTGCATGTGTGTTTCTGAATGTGAGTGTCTCTGCTTGTGTCTGTGTGTATGTGTGTTTGTTGATATGAGTGTTCGGTGTGTGTGTGTGTGTGTGTGTGTGTGTGTGTGTGTGTGTGTGTGTGTGCGTGTGTGTGTGTGTGTGTGCGTGTGCGTGTGTGTGTGTTCAGGGCTCCGTCTTGGCTGTTTGTTTATGAATCCTTACCCGCCAAGTGTCTGCACATGAATGTTTAAATACGTCGCGTTTCACTTTGTGCGTGCGCGTGCGTTCATTCATCAGCGTGTTTGCATAGATACTCCGTAAGCGTTTCGTCTGCTCCCCTCGACGCAGTCGAAGCCGTCGTTCCAATGTTTATACTTTGACACACGGAGCGCCCCCCCCCCGTTGAGAACCTCTGACACATTAGCCTTGATAAAACATCAGCCGCTGGATGCTACGACGGAGGCAGTTAAGAGCAGTCATTAAAAGGCAGAGCAGATGGGGATAACGAACAACAACAGCGACAACAATACCAGTGACAACTAAAGGGGGTGTTGTGTAAAAGACACAGAGTAATCCACCTACTGCCTCCTCATCTCACAGTCAATCTCCACGACACTTTTATCTGCATCTCAGCTTTTCTCACTCAAAAAACGCATGAAATCGAAATAGATTCGACACACTCTGATTTATACAGACCGTCAACATGGCATGAGCAATAAATGCACATTCTGTGTGATCACAATTTGGATTTGATTGCGATGTTATTAAAGTAGATTGATCTTCCCATCGTAATAAATAAGTTAATGAGAATATCAGATCGATGTTGCTATGTGTTTGTCGTGCGATAAGGCTCGCTCCAGATCTCTTTCTGAGGATCTCAGGAAACTTCCCACCTTTATATGGGTTTGAACAATGGCCGCCACCCGGGGGCACACCTCAGACTGAGGCCCCGTCCACACGGAGCCCAAAGGAATATCTCCGTGAAGACGGATTCATGGCGAAACTGCATCGAGCTGTAGAAACGCTGTCGTAAATTTTCAAGGAGCAGGTTCTCCACAGAAAAAAGTGGAGCGCGTCAAGCCTGCGCGCATCCAGCCTGCGCACTGTATACAAACATTCAGTCACGAGGAGATTCAACCTTTTAAATTGAGCAGAAATACTTTTTAATGTACAGGTTAGTAATAACATTTATCTCGGAGCTGTATTTAAAGCTACAAAAAGAATATCAATAAAAAAATAAATAAAAAAATCGACGCAACTCTGATGTCGCCCAGCTGGGGCAACGACGTCATCGTTTACCATTCAGGCGTCCACACGAATCCTGACAAGAAAACCGCGTAGGTCCGGATATATTTTAAAGCATCCTGGGACATGGTTTCAGAAATGTGGGGTTTCGGGGCACCGGATTCGCCGGCTCCGCCTGGACGGTCGGCCGAAACGCACACAAGACTTATGCGGTTTCACCAAAAAAAACGGCTCTGTTTGGACGGGGTCTAAGTTCATCCTACTGATCTTAATTGGCAGGGGGACGCCCGACACATAATGAAAGCCCTGCCTCAGCCACAGACTTTTGAGGCTGTGAGTCGACGAGTGAAATGCTGCACCAGTTGACATTATGATTGGGCTGACAGTGTCAAGATACCCAACTTAAAGCAGAGATCAAGGCACCGCTATTAACGCTAGTCCACAAAGTTCTGGGAAAAAGTGTTAGGAAAAGTTTTCCTGGCAGCATGTAGGCCTACTGTTTTTATGTTTTCCTTCGCCCCCCCCTGCTTCTGATTATCTCACTTGTCCTCTCTCTCTTTGTTATCATTTGTTGGTATTGATTCCCTTCCCACTCTCTGTCCCTTGCCAGCTTCCTTAACCTTTTCCTTTCACTTTCTCCCTTTTTTATGTCCCTCACTTCCTCGATCGCCCACCCCCAACCCCCCCCCCCCCCACACACACACACACCCACACCCCGCGCACGACCCCTGACCAATCTGTGGCCAGCAGATAAGGAGTTGATTTACCATCCAATTAAATGTCGTCATTGAAAAATTACTTTAAATAATCCCGTCTTTTTCACCCCTACACTAATTACACTTTCACGAGCTGGTGTCAGCGTGTGTGTGTGTGTGTGTCAGGGTGTGTGTCAGGGTGTGTATCTGTGTGTGTGTGTGTCGGTGTTTGTGTGTCAGTGTGTGTGTGTGTGTGTGTGTGCGTGTTTGTGTCTGTTTGAGTGTGTGTATGTGTCTGTGTGTGTGTGTGTTGTGAGTGTGTGTGTGTGTTTGTTTGTTTTTGTGTGTCTCTGTTTGTGTGTGTGTGTCTCTCTGTGTCTGTGTTTTCCCTTTTTTTTTTACTCGTTTCTGTACTCGTTCTGCAACCCAACCAGCTCTGTCATGGATTTAGAAACACACGCACACACACACACACACACACACACACACACACACACACACACACACACACACACACACACACACACACACACACACACACACACACACACACACACACACTTGGAAAATGAATAAATCAATCGGAGGACTGTCCTCCAAAGTCATTTATCAAACATTTAACACTGACTTAGCCACCGAAGGTAAAATAGAGGGAAAATCAGAGAGAAAGAGAGAGGGAGAGAGAGCGAGAGCGAGAGCGAGAGCGAGAGCGAGAGCGAGAGAGAGCGAGAGCGAGAGCGAGAGCGAGAGAGAGGAGAGAGAGAGAGAGAGAGAGAATTGAAGGAGCAGTGCTAAATGCAATGTCAGTGGACGATATAATGCAGAGAGAGAGAGAATTGAAGGAGCAGTGCTATAATCAATGTCAGTGGACCATATAATTGCACTGGCAGTAGGTTAGCTGCAAACATTAGCTGCCTCTAAGATGTATCACATCCTCTAGTCGAGCTAAGCGATGCTATCTGACCCAACGCCATTACGTATCCAGAGAATACAATATCGCAAGGCTGCACACTAATAGATATTAAACACACAAACATTCAAAAGATACACAAAAAACCCGGAATTAATATAATGATTAATATCAGATACAAACTACAAACACTAGTACTACGAGTCGATCGTTTTAGGGTGGCCCCACGGTAAAATGCATCAGTGTAAACGTACATCTGTCATCTGAATGAGTAGATGTGATGTCTGAAGGTGTGGCAGCATGATGTCGCCAAGCCCACACCTCAGGACCACTGCAGTGCACTCTTCAGGAGAAATAAATAAATAAGAGACCCACATGGCAGCGATCGGTGGCTCCATTATAGTAAAGAGGAGCGCTGCCAGGGACAGGGGGGTGGGGGGTGGGGGGACGGACTCCGTCTGCTTACACCTGGATTTACTCTCCCTGCGCGGGTCTCTGCTCCGGGGTCTCAGCACTCACACGCCCCCAGCCCACCATGCATATGTATGTGTGAAGGATTCAGGGGAGAGCGCTCACGCACCCAGCTGTGGAGGGAGAAACTCTTTATTATTAAATATATTCATCTCAGCCAACCAGGGGAGAATAAGGCAGTACACAACCTCCAGGAGATCCATTCATTAATCCATCCATTCATTCGTCTATCCCTCCATCTCTCCATCCATCCATCGGTCCATCCGAGAGGAAGATAGACGAGTTAATTAATTAGTGGAAAGTCAATATGGATTTGACTTAACATCCATGATCAAACCAGCCTTCCACTTCCTACAGCTTGATAAGCAGGTTTGATTGGATGCAAGCCAATGTGTGTGTGTGTGTGTGTGTGTGTGTGTGTGTGTGTGTGTGTGTGTGTGTGTGTGTGTGTGTGTGTGTGTGTGTGTGTGTGTGTGTGTGTGTGCGTGCGTGCGTGTGTGTGTGTGTGTGCTTGTGTGCTTGTGTGTATGTGTGTGTGTGGTCTGTCGCTGTGCGGTTCTCAGTGGGAAGCCTTTGTCTATGCTCTGCCGCATTCAAGACGAGAGAGATCCAGTGGGAAGCGTTGTACATCAGATCTAGAGAGAGAGCCTAAGAGCAGCAGAGAGAGAGAGAGAGAGAGAGAGAGAGAGAGAGAGAGAGAGAAGAGGAGAGAGAGAGAGAGAGAGAGAGAAGAGAGAGAGAGAGAGAGAGAGAGAGAGAGAGAGAGAGAGAGAGAGAGAGAGAGAGAGGGGGGGGTGGAGTGGGGATTGGGGGGGAAAACAGAGTGTGTGAGTGTGTGGGAGGGGGGAGGTCAAAAGAGAGGGTGCATCCCCAGCAGCACAATGGAGCATCAGCTGTGAGTGTGTGTGTACGTGTGTGTATGTGTGCGTGGGTGTTTGTGCGAGTGCAAGACACGTATTTCTGAGTGCGCGTTTGTATATATATGTGTGCGTGTGTCCGTGTCTGTGTAATAGCATGCACAACAATCTCGGTGAATGTTCTGCTCTTTAAGGTAATTAGATATAATTTCACGATGAAGTATTTTTCTTTTTGCTGGCTTTTGATCATCCTGATCAAATAAACACTAAACACATATAAAGAAAAATAAAGAGATGTTAAAATATTAAGATTCTCTGGATGTTGACCTTGTGCTTTTGAACCGTGAAAGCTTACATGAACTTCAAGAAAATGTCAAATCACTTCAGGCCCCCCCACTTGGGCCCTCGCTTGCATTCTGGCTCGGAACGGAGCGTCTATAAATACAGGTGGTATGTTTTATACAGAATAAGGCTGCTGGGTTTGTGCCTCCATTGATCGGGACACTGTAGTGTAGCCTGCTTATAACTAAAAACGACCCCACTTTGTGGGACTTAAACCAGCTAATCACCAGCCTTTGGCTCGAGAACTCAAATAAACATATCAGTGTACATAAATATATCCAAATACATATAACTATATATTGTTTCTGAGCTAATTGAGAGGATTCTAAACTGTGTGTTGAGACGACCGCTTAAAGCACTCCTGAGCCATTTCACACCAGGTCTGGCAACAACTCCCGACACAGACACACCAAACAAGTTAGTATTCATGCACTTACGCGCACACAGACACAAGCATACACACACAACACACACACACACACACACACACACACACACACACACACACACACACACACACACACACACACACACACACACACACACACACACACACACACACACACACACACACATGGACACATGCATTTGCGCACACACAGACAGAGGCATGTACACACACACACACACACACACACACACACACACACACACACACACACACACACACACACACACACACACACACACACATGGACACATGCATTTGCGCACACACAGACAGAGGCATGTCACACACCACACACACACACACACACACACACACACACACACACACACCACACACACACACACACACACACACACACACACACACACACACACACCATGGACAACATGCATTTGCGCACACACAGACAGAGGCATGTACACACACGCACACACACACACACACACACACACACACACACACACACACACACACACACACACACACACACACACACACACATGCATTTGCGCACACACAGACACACACATGTACACACACACACACACACACACACACACACACACACACACACACACACACACACACACACACACACACACACACACACACACACACACACACACACACACACACACACACACACACATCACACACACACACAGTTGCACAAACAAACGACCAGATTTTGGGGTCTGAAGCATGGTGGTGGTGGACGGCCAGCTAGCCGCCCTCGTCTCGTTCCACGCCGACAAAGTTTTAAATGTTGACGGCCCTAGTCCCCGTCCCCCCTAGCGAGGGACGGTGGACACCAGGTTTACATCGGGATGAGAGGGGAGGGGCTGAAGGCTTTGTTCTCCCTCCTTCATAATAACGCTCTTCTTGTTTAGTCACTGCAGATGAGCCGTAACTCCCGTCCCCTCCTCGTCTCCTCCTCCTCCTCCTCCTCCTCCTCCTCCTCCTCCTCCCTCATCCCCACACTCTCTCCTCCTCCTCCTCCTCTCCCATCCCTCCTCACACCTCTCCTCCTCATTCCCACACTCTCTCTCCTCCCTCATCAGAGCTTGATTTACCCACTCTTCACGGGCCTGTCACTCCCCAGCTGCTCCTCCAATCAGAAGCCCCCCCCCCCCCCTCCCCTCCCTGTCCCTGTGTGACCCCGCCCCCCTCTCTCTGTCTGTTTACTCCCGGTGTCGGGGTGCAGCGTGCGTCCTTGGGGCGGTTAAAAGGTTTCCTTCGGGCTCCCACTGGGGTTCGTAGGAGATTTCTCCTGGCTGGCTGAGGGCTTACGGTGTAAGGGTTAAGGGCTTAAGGGGTTAAGTGGGAATGCAGTGTCTTTCCAAAGTATCCTTTGAATGGGCCTGTTATGTTGCTCTTTCTGACTGTTGTTCAGAGAAAAGTAGGAATTCTTTCAATTAGTATTTTAACAATCTATATATTATTATATATAATATATATATTAATAGGTATTATAACCATTCTTATGCACATCAATATCATCCTCATCCATTTTATTCTAACCAAAAAAAATAAAATAAATAATAATATTAATGAGATAAGATAAGATATACTTTATTCATCTCAGCAGAGAAATTTAGGATATATACTGTATATGTGTGTTTGGTAGAAAGTGTGGGAAAAAACCCGTGCCTGGTTGAGTTCACTACACCAGCTTTTCCTTCTCTTCCCATTGCTTTCCCCTTCTCTGTGTATTTGCATTCCTCTCGTTCCTAATGCTCTTGATCTGTAATTGGCTGCTTGTGTTTGGAGTCAGACAAATGTTTGCCTCCAGGTTCTTTCTCCGACTGCGTTGCCTTGTCTCTCCTCTCCTCTAATTGGCTCATTGTGTACGAAAGGGTGATAATGAAAGAGAGAGAAAACAAGAGCGAGAAAGGGAGAAAGATAGAGAGAAAGAGAGAGAGATAGAGAGAGGGAGAGAGAGACAGGAGAGAGAGGGTGAGAGGGAGAAATGGAGAGGGAGAGGGTGAGAGGTTGAGAGAGAGAGAGAGAGAGAGAGAGAGAGAGAGAGAGAGAGAGAGAGAGAGAGAGAGAGAGAGAGAGAGAGAGAGAGAGAGAGAGAGAGAGAGAGAGAGACCCAACATACTAGTATAACCACCAGTTAGTCTCCATAAATGTTGTTCTCTAATGACACGTTGGGCATGTCAGGCTCGCCCAGGTAGACAGGTACCTGCTAATGAGGAGGGGACATTTTATTTCAGAATATCACACCTAGAAGTATATTCTGCCAACGAGGACCAATTTCATGTCGCAATTTAGAAAACGAATTACAAACTGGGATAGTTTTGTCAAGGAAAACAAAAGTTTCACC
>OLKM01001075.1:17500-20650 GCA_900291075.1 Melanogrammus aeglefinus
CTTTTATTAAAAGAACCGAAGCAAGCACAACAAATGTAATTTAAAAAGAGGAGCCCACATTAGCTGTCGGTTCTCACGGGCGTCTCAGCTCCACTGAACTCAGGGCACATGGACGGATGGATTAGGCTCCAGCCCTGCTAACCAGGGGGTCCTCTGGGGACCAAGGTAACAACATGGCCACTGAGCAGATATTGACCTCCAGCGGGGAATCGAACCCATGCACTGGGCGATGGAACTACATCCGAACGACAACCCTTCGTCCTATCACCCGTATGTCCCTTAACGAAACAGCGCAAAGTCAGGGAGTGTTTCAACACCCAGGGAAAGCATTACTCAATAAAGCGCTAAAGTCTGTCTAATTCCTCAGATTATATTGAACTATCTGTATCTCAGTATGTACACAGTCCTTTTTTCTGCGCTCGCGTGTTCTCAACGCGTTGGAAAAAGCTCTGAAAAACAAAGCTGAACTGAAGCATGAATCACGAGGAAAAGATCCATTACCTTATCTTACAAACGAGTCTAAGAATTACAGTGCTTAGTTACATGTAAGGATTGCCTTGCCAGCACGTTTTTTTTTTACATGCAAACGTACGTAAGCCACACACACAGAGAAACACCCGCACATAATTCAGCAAGGAAGTGCTGGTTGCTAATCAATAATTCTATAGTGCTAACAGAAAGCTTCCACAGCAGTTTAGTTAAGACTTATAGCTGTGGGTGAGAGCACACACATAACGCATGCATACACACACACGCACACCCACACACACACACACACACACACACACACACACACACACACACACACACACACACACACACACACACACACACACACACACACACACACACACACACACACACACACACACACACACACACACGCAGACACACACACACACACGCAGACACACACACACACACACACACACACACACACACACACACACACACACACACACAGACACATACACACACACACACATGCAGACAGACACACACACACACACACAGACACACACACACACACACACACACACACACACACACACACACACACACACACACACACACACACACACACACACACACACACACACACACACACACACACACACACACACACACACACACACACGCACACAGTTCATAATGGAGTGCTGGGCTGAATGCTGAGCGTATGAAGCACATTCATAATGGCCAAATCAATATCACAGCAGTTACACAAAACTTTCTCAGTAGTGGCTCCACTCACATCGCTGTCCCGTGCGCTTATCGCTCTTTGAGGGATACTAGTGTTTCTTTGATGAAAATGAAAATGAGAAAATTGTAATTTCTTTGGTCAGTGTATATGATTAATATGAATGATTGAACCACTGTCATACCTGTCACTGTCAACTTTAGGGAGTTGGGGGTTTGAGACGTAAAACCCAACCCCTCATGCTTACCGACTGTGTTATAAGCGACACAAGGTCAAGTTCAATGTTAAGAGCTGACCTTTAAACCTAAAGGTCAAGTGATTCAAACAACCTTCGTGTCACGGTAAGCAAAGTGAAAACACAAGAGCGGCAATAACCGATTCATTCTCATCCACTGCCGTTCGGTGTGGAGACCACAGGAAGCGTTTGGCGTGCTGCTGCTGTTGATTCTGTTTCATCACTCTGTCGACCGGTTGCATGAGTTATTCTTTTCTTCTCCCGAATCCTTTCCACACCTCCCTTCCCTCCCCACACCTTCCTCCACCTCTCCACCTCGGCTGCTTGTCTGTGTTGCTCTTACTGCCATCGCCAGCAGAGAAAAGAGGTGATGGATTCACACGCTGCTGCACACAATGGACGGCAAAGGACCGTCTGATCATCAGTGGGAAGAAACCACCCTCCTCCACCTCGTCCTCCACCACCTCCTCCTCCTCCTCCTCCTCCACCTCCTCCTCCATCACCTCCTCCACCTCGTCCTCCTCCTCCTCCTCCTCCACCTCCTCCTCCTCCTCCTCCTCTCCCTCCTCCCCCTCCTCCACCTCCTCCCCCTCCTCCACCTCCTCCTCCATCACCTCCTCCACCACCTCCTCCCCCAACCCCAACTTCACCTTCATCTCTCTCCTCCTCCTCCACCTCCCCCTCCATCACTCTCCTCTCTCCACCTCCTCCTCCATCACCTCCTCCACCTCCTCTCTCCTCCCACCTCTCCTCCTCCCTCCTCCTCCTCCTCCTCCTCCTCCCCTCCCTCCCTCCCTCTCTCTCCACCTCTCCCCCTCCTCCTCCTCCCTCCCCTCCAACCTCCTCTCCATCACCTACCCCTCCTTCACCCTCATCCCCAACCCCAACTTCACCTCCTCCTCCTCTTCCTCCTCCTCCCCCCCCTCCCCCCCAGCCCCACCTTCACTCCTATATATATCATCTATTTAGGTCCATAGATGTATGTATATTAATCCTATTCTCAGTATCTCTGACCATCCATCACCAGCCCTCTGCTCTCATTCAGGCTCCTGCAAGCAACCCATTGGTGGTAGGAATCCTCCTCCTCCACCTCCTCCTCCTCCTCCACCTCCTCCTCCTCCCCCCCCACCTTCTCCTCCTCCTCCTCCTCTCTCCTCCCCCCCCTCCTTCTTCTTCTTTCTCCTCCTCTTCCTCCCCCTCCTCTCTTCTTCTCCTCCTCCTCCTCTGCGCTCCCCTCCGCCCTCCACCTGCCTCCCTCGCCCCTCCTTCTCTTCTCCTCCTTCCTCCTCACTCGCTCACTTCCCCTCGTCATCTCTCCCACCTCCTCTCCTCGTCCTCTCCCCCTCTCCTCTCCTCCTCTCTCTCTCCTCTCTCTCCTCGCTCCTCCTCCTCTCTCAGTTTTACACTTTGAGAGAATGCTGGGAGGTGGAATAGACTTGGTTTTATTCCCATCACACCCCAACGACCCCTTCCCCCCCGGCCCCGCCCCGCGCTCCGCACCATCTCTTTCTCCGCACCATATGCTGCAAGCACCATCTCCAGGCTCATTTGGAGCGTACACGACTTTAGAGAGACGCAAACGTGCACGTGGAGACACACCACACACACACACACACACCCCACACACACATACACAACACATACAACACACACACGCACAACACCACACCACACACACACCACACATCGCCACACACTACACATCCACACATCA
>OLKM01001075.1:29279-34279 GCA_900291075.1 Melanogrammus aeglefinus
AGAGCTCCACGAATAAACCACACAACGGCAGCACTCCTCCAGACCCCACAGAGAGCCTTGTGCAGTTGTGTGCACCGGTACACAAAGACAGATACGGACACACACACACACACACGCACACACGCACGCACACACACGCACGCACACACACACACACACGCACACACACACACACACACACAACACACACACACACACACAACACACACACACACACACACACACACCACACACACACGCACACACAACACACACACACACACACGACACACACACACACACACACACACACACACACACAAACACACACACACACACACACACACACACACACACACACACACACACACACAGAGACCGACCTTGTAGGGTTCCCCAAACAGGTTGAATCCGGTGGAGAAGAGGTCTTCATCTTGCTGCACCTCCTGGGTCCTCCTCTCCCACTCCCGCCTCTTCAGGGCACTGCGCTCCGACTCCACGTGGCTGCAGGGAAGGGTTCAGAGACACACAGCATCAGTCCCAGCGAGACCAGCCCCGGCGGGACCACAGTTTGTTTAGAGTCGCTCGCCGAATGGAAACGGTAGTCACGACGACACAAGGCCTGGCTGGGAAAGCTTTGAGTGCTTCTAATTTAAAACGAGAAGAATTTAACCAATAAACCAAAACAAAAAACTTGAGACCAAAATAAAGAGAAGGTAGACGAGGGAGAGGGAGGAAGGGTTCTTACAATAAAGCCACCGTGAAGAGCGTAATGGCTGTTAAGTTTGTGTTTTAGTTTGTTGTGATCCTCTGCCCTACAGACCTCCATCTGCTACCCTTCAAGAAGTATCCAATTAAATTCAAAAAGGACAGTAGACCAAATTCATAAAACGAGCAAGCAAATTCAATCTTCCAGTGGAATATGTTACCCCAAAAAAGCGATGTGGAAAAGAAAAAATAAACTTTTTCGGAAACTAGACGTAGAATCAGCGAGCGTGAAATGGGAATGGCTGAGGCCGCTGATTTGAATTCATGGCGGAGGAACGCAGATTGTGTCTGCAAACATCCACACCGGGAGGCTGAAAACATTTCTTGGGTGTTTGTGTCTCAATAAAGCACAACAACTCTCTACTATACAACAACAACACAAAGTACAACACAAAATACATTCAAAAACGACCCACCTACAGGAGTATAGATATATAGTGTATCAAATATTTTATATCATTTTGTAAAAAAGAAATCCAGAAATTCACTTTTCTTGAGGACGTTAGAAGTCTTTGTGTAAAATTGTATTAAACCTAATTTTTATATCAAATATTATTTTAATCTTTTTTTCTGCAATGTGGTGTCATGTGTAGGTTTGGTGTTTAATGTGCAACAATGTGCTTAATGCTTAATGTGCTTGTGTGTGTCCTGCAAAATGTTAACTTATTATTAATAATACAAATGTGCAACATTATGACAGCGGGTGATGGCTCCAGGAGGGGGGGGGGGGGGGTGGTAAAAGGATCAATTTCACAGGTGGCTCCAACAAGCTACACACAGCTTTATGGGACTGGCACCATTATCAGCCTGTTAGAAAAAACAACATTGGCCATTTCTCTTCCTGCGTCCTCTCCTCTCTCTACCCCTCCCACCTCCATCCTCTCTCTCCCTCTCACAACATTCACAATCAGTGCATGTGTGTGTTTGTGTGTGTGCCTGTGCGTGTGCGTATGTGTGTGGTGGGGGGCTCAGCAGTAGCCCAATCCAAGGCTTACTAAAATGAACAGATAATTAAAGCATTTACTACGGATGCATCAGTAGCGATTGGTACCACACATTGGCCAGGTGTTTGTGTGTGTGTGTGTGTGTGTGTGTGTGTGTGTGTGTGTGTGTGTGTGTGTGTGTGTGTGTGTGTGTGTGTGTGTGTGTGTGTGTGTGTGTGTGTGTGGGGTGTGTGTGTGGTGTGTGTGTGGGTGTGGTGGGTGGGGGTGTGGGTGTGGGGGTGGGTGAGAGTCTGTGTGTGTGTGTGTGTGCGTGAGAGTATGTGTGTGTGTGTGTGTGCGCGTGTGTGTGTGTGTGTGTGTGTGTGTGTGTGTGTGTGTGTGTGTGTGTGTGTGTGTGTGTGTGTGTGTGTGTGTGTGTGTGTGTGTGTGTGTGTGTGTGTGTGTGTGTGTGTGTGTGTGTGTGAGTGTCATTATACAAAAAGCTGTAAAGATAGGAAAAGGAGAGAGAGCAGATGGAGAAGTGCAAAGAGAGAATGAGGAAGGAAGAAAGGAAGGGCAAGAGGAGCGAAGGAAGGAAGGAAGGAAGGATGCTTAGCAGAGGAATAAAGACAAAATGATTGACAGAGTGTGTGTTTGTGTGTGTCGCTCTGCTCTAGATTTAATCGGTGTTTGCATGGGGACCCGTGGTGGACATGGGGGCTGTCCATCAGAGCAGAGAGAGTCAACGGACACCACCGTCACACCCCTGACACTCACACAACCACACACAACACACACACACACACACACACACACACACACACACACACACACACACACACACACACACACACACACACACACACACACAACACACACACACACACACACACACACACACACACGCAAATACACACAAACACTGACACACAAACGCACACACACACACACACACATACACGCAAATACACACAAACACTGACACACAAACACACACACACACACATACACCACATACACACAAACACACACACACACACACACACACACACACACACACACACACATCCACTCTGATGCCATGATCCCTGCACACACACTCAAACACACACACACACACACACACAAACACACATAGCAAACAAACATCGGCAGCCTGCAGTCCTCCGACACAAAAGTGTCCCTGTCTAATGCATCCCTGTTTCTCTCTCGCTCCCTCTCTTTATCTCACTCCATGGCTCCCCATCTCCCTCTTTCTCTCTCTCTCTCTCTCTCTCTCCCCCCTCCGAGGGTACCCTGGCCGACAAGGTAATTAACACATCCCAGCTCCGCTTTGCTGTCCCCCGGTGAAGAGAGAGAGAGACACACACACTTCCTGGCCAGGGGATCAGATAAGCACCTGTCACAGCCCATCAACGTCTGTTTTAATGCATGTACGTACACCCCCCCCCCCCCCCCCCACGCCCATTTGCGGGATCATGTCAACTGTTGTTGTTCCTCCAGTGGATGACACTCCACGCACGAGGAGGAGCCCCCTCCGACTGAGAGCCTGTGGGTTCTCCAGTGAACCACCCGTACACAGCCTCCTTCCTATACGATATGTTTTCATTCAACAAAACACGTGACTCCTCACCCCTCTGTCGCCGCGCGAGTGTTGTTTAATTAAAACAAACGCAGCGGCGTGATCCGCGTTCCCCACTCGGTGACGAGGTGAGCCGCAACGTTTAGCGTCGAGTTAACTCCAAATGAAGCGGAAAAGCCGATGAAAAGATAATCTGAATGGATTATATTAACATTTCCTCTCGTATTACCGTCTTGTTTCTCTCCTTTACGCCCCCTTCGCTCTCTTTATCTTCTTTATCTTCCTCTTCTTTGATATTATTCTACCGAATTGATATCTCTCTCCATTTCCCTCATTATTTCTTAACCTCATTTCTGCCTCATTTAGCTTTATTACTTAGAAGATTAACTGATCCTCACCACAGCTTGTCAGCACAAAATAAAATGTGCATAGATCTTCCGACTGCAAAACGGCTGGTAAAGATTAGGAGAGGAAAAAGTGAATTTAAAGCCAAATGTGCAATATACTCAAAGAGGCTTGGTAAATATAGATCTATGGCCAGATTAGGTAGGTGGTTTGAGTAATGCTGAAAGAAGTGGGATATTTCTAGCTCTGGCTCCCAGGATTCACTCACACTTCCTTCATTCATTATAAACACAGGGTTGGATTTGTCATGAAGCAGAATTACCAGGAAAACAGAGAACACAAAATAAAACTAAAAAAATATTTTTGGATTCAAAGCTAATTTCAGCATTAAATGTCATTTAATGTCTATGTGGAGCAAGCTGGATTTGTGGACGGCTGAGAAAATATTGATATGGTGAGGCAGGAATACTATTAATACAATGTGAATAGAACTGAGTTTGAGGCAGTTTCCTCGGACACCCTTCCACTCTCCCTACCTTTTGTGCATCGCAGCATAGTGTGTGTGCGTGTGCGTGTGTGTGTGTGTGTGTGTGTGTGCGTGTGTGTGTGTGTGTGTGTCCTGGGGTAATGCTGATAGCCAGGGTAAGCTCTGGGAATTTAATCTCAGTAGAGCTATGCTGTGTTCCCCTGATAACTAAACACACATGCTTAGTGCAAAACACACACACACACACACACACACACACACACACACACACACACACACACACACACACACACACACACACACACACACACACACACACACACACACACACACACACACACACACACACACACACACACGCTCCCATTTCAAATCCCTGGATTGGCTGTGAAAAACTGAGCGTTAAAAATTGAATAACTAACCGTCTCCCTTCTGCTCAGCCACTACTGCTACCAAGGATGCCCTTAAGCAAGGCACTACACACTCGCATGTACACACACACACACACACACACACATGGATCAGTGAGCATGGCTCAGTGGCCAGGGGTGGGAGGCTGGGGTGGGAGGCTGTGGTGGTGCTGGGTGTCCCAGCTGGGAATGCATGTTCATGTAGAGCTTTGAAGCAGGTCTGGGATGTCATTGTGAATGCGGCTTTTCCCCCCAGTCACATCGCCCCAGTCAATCCCCAGTCACATCCAACCAGTCACATCACCCAAACACATCCATACAGTCACGTAACACAGCTTTCCCACAATCACATCCCCCCAATCAAATCCCCAAATCATGTCCCCCAGTCACATCCCTCATTTACACCCCCAGTCACATCCTCCAATCAAAACCCCCAGTCAACCCCCATCATCTCGCCTAGTCACACCCCACAATCACATTCCCTCAGTCACATTCCACCAATCACA
>OLKM01001075.1:39279-41779 GCA_900291075.1 Melanogrammus aeglefinus
TTAGCCTATAATATACAGGCTAATATTCATTAGCGATATCGGTGCGCAATCGTTGGTGTGGAGTAACAAGGAGCATTTGAAGAGATTTACACCAGCAACCCCCTCAAAAAAAACGCTAATTAGACATTCAATTACTCAGCCCCTCGTTTCCTGGAGAGTAATCTGATTCTGCGTTTAAATGGGATCAATGTCAAACGACATCAAAACAGCTTCAGATCGCGTGTTGTTCTGCGTAATCAAAGGTGTTTGATATCCACTCATGTGACCCATAGAGTCATGCGCATGATCGTTTATTCTGGTTGATTGCCGCAGACGTCCTGGCGAGTCCATGATCAACTGGCCTAATCATTAAAGAATGAGGAAAAAAACAAATTTTAATCAGGAAATATCTGCAATTTGTCGAACCTCCATAACTAAAGGAGCGAGTAGCAAGGTGTTTATTTTGCTTTTTGAGAAAATATTCTACAGGTGTGAGAGTCTCATTGCACAGATTCACATACCTTTTACATATTATAACATATTTTTATTTTTACTTATCTATTAACTTTGATATTGCATTGTTGCTGCTATGTGGCAGCCACAATACTAGTAATTGTACTCTTGTGTACTGATTCAGATCCAGAATGTACTGTGCAGCATATTCACTTCAGAGACTGGAGCAAACATGGGAGCGTACGAGTTCCTAAATTTGTGATTTGGAGAATAGGATTTGTGCATCTGCAGTGAAGAGTTGAGTTTGTGGGAGAGAAAACATTTGTACAAGTTTGCAAGTTTGTTTTCGCTGTGACTTCAAATGATCCGGTACACGTCTGTGACTCTATTTTTATTTTCCATTCCACATTCACAGGTGCTCTGTTGTTTTGCTCCAATAATACCTTCGTCTTTTTATAAGTAGGTGGATCTTTTTGACATTAGAGGAGGAGGTATGTGAAAAGTGGGTTTGTGAGGAGAGAGATGTGGCGTGATGGCAGTAGAAAATAAATGACCACCCATGTGATAAAAACATTTGACCATAAATGTAAGGTAAGTGAATATTTTAACATGAATGTCAACAGTTGGATGTAAGTGACAAAGGTTATGTCCTATTTTTTTAATACGATTTATTTTGTGATTGTTTTAGAGGCTGAACCTTTTGTTGTATGGACCTACTGCACAATGACAATTAAATCCACTCTATTTTATTCTTAAGGGCCTGCGGAGGTCCTGAACACAGATGTCAATACTAGGATAAGCAGGGGAAAAAAGGGTGTAACCAAATTTGTTAGGGCGCCACCGATTGAAAAAGTCTGTATAAATGTGAGTCTTGAGCCCTGCTGGGACACGACCAGACACTCATCTGAGACTGAGGGGGTTCACTGGGTACCGTGACTACTGCGAAAACACTTTCTGAACCGAATGAACCAATCAACACACCGCGAGCAGCCAACCCAACGCTACAGATTCTAACACCTTTTTCTATCCCTGATACATAAAAATATAATGGTGAACAAAAAAACAACCCAAGACCCACAGTCCTGAGTATTGGTCTCAAGACTATTATCTAAATGCAAGGCATAGTTCTTTACGTTGGTTTAAAATCTAAACCCCACACACTGGCCAATAGCAGGAGGAGTGAGGAGGCCCCAGCACAAGGGACGAACGCAACGTGAACACATCACACCTAAATGGTGATGAAGCTGGAGACCATCCCGGCCGTCAGACAGGCTGCTCGCGGCGCCTCAGGCCTCAACCACCGCTGTCAGGGTGATTAATGGAACAATAACACAAATAACAGCATCAGGAAGTGAGCCCATTGATTGGCCACCAATGCCCCTCCAGCCCGCGGTAAGTGATTATTTCCTGATTACCGAAATCAATGAAAAGGGCGAAACTCTTGATGGCTATGGGGTTAACAATTTACCGTATTCTAAATGGACATGGACACACACACACCTACACACACACACACACACACACACACACACACACACACACACACACACACACACACACACACACACACACACACACACACACACACACACACACACACACACACACACACACACACACACACACACACACACACACACACACACACACACACACACATAAACACACACATAAATACGCATCCATACTTAATCTCCTGACTTTCCTGACATTGGATGATGAGAAGGAATTAGCATTCTGTTAATGAGCTAATTAGCTAACGAGCTGATGAGCGGGTACACATGAATGTTTCTTGTGTTCCTATGAAATTATCGTATGCGAGAGGGGCAGAAAAAAAGATTAGACTGACGGGGAAATATCTATAAGGCCAAAGATGGAGACGGAAAGCCCGCAAAGCCGACAGGATAAATATTCTCCCATTGCGCGCGTTTGCACAAAACACTCAATGGTTTTTGACTAGCGTTGTCTTCTTGGGACGCAGAATACCTCAAAGAGATTGGCAGAGACGAAGGGAGAGGGAGACAGAGGAAGAAAGGGAAGCAGAGAGAGAGAGAGAGAGAGAGAGAGA
>OLKM01001075.1:48297-50797 GCA_900291075.1 Melanogrammus aeglefinus
CAACTTCCATGTCCCTTAAATGAAAACTCCCACTTTTATTCAACAGTTTTAAGCTATGCTAACATAATCACACCAGCTTTTCTAATCATTACCATTAGAACACAGGAGGGACGGTTACTGGAAATGGGCATCTGTACACCTATGAGGATATTCAATGAAAGATCTGCCGTTTTCAGCTAGAATAGTAATTTACCACATTGACAGACTGTATTTCAGATTAATTTATTGTTATATTCTTTAAAAGAAGAAACAAGGCAAACCTAACATGTAAAGTCCATCTTTCAGGATGCTTTTAGCATGCAAGCTAAAACCAAAGCTAAGAAACTGGTCTCAACATGCACTGATCAGTCTCAGCTTATTTACTCTTCCCAAATAACTTTCTTTAACTTGCAGATGTGTGTGAGCAGTTATTAAATAGTGATAATAGTCTGCCTCATATAAATCCTCTTTTGATCTCGATCAGAATAAAAGCAGGACATTATCTTTGATTAAAAGAGAAAAATACAGGCAAATTATTCTAAATGAATGATGAAATATTAGAAATCTCAGGGAAACCACAACACTGGGGTGTAGGAGAACTACTTTGATCGCATACTAATGATACACACATACACACACACACGCGCGCACACACACACACACAACACACACACACACACACACACACACACACACACACACACACACACGCACACACACATACAAGGGCAGACACACACAAACGAATACACATGCTTATACACACACACACGCGCGCTTATCCACACGCACGCACACGCATACGCACACGCACACACACACACACATATATGTAAACAAAGAAAAGAGGATGATGGGGAAGGTATGAATTACGAAGGACAGCAAGGGGGTAGCGTGTTGTGTACGCGGGGACGTACGTGCACGCGCTGTTATTTACAGTTTTAGCAACATCGTGGCCTGATTTAGTTATTTTATTTCCTGCCACATCTTAAAGGTTGGAGCCCCCACTGGGCCCCCCCCTCCCCGTCCTCCCTGCTACTCTCATTCTATTTGGACTTTCCATAATACTGTAATATTATTATTCCTATATGCTGCGTTCCCGCTTCCCTGGAGAATCGACATAATAGAGCTCGTTCCTTAGCATCCAAATGGATAATGATGTGTTCCAGTTGTTCTAAACAAGGCTTGCACCTCTCACCCTGGAAAACACACACAGCCTACATACACCTCATGCTAAACAACGGATTAGGCACCAGGTGTTAGCACCTAACGTGTGTGCAAACTCTAAGGCTATTCTTTTCACAATTCACATTGAGCTGAATAAAATGCAGCTGGAACACGTTATCGGATGTTTTTTTTGTGTCGCTGTCTTGAGGATGACTTTTCTAGAACGCGAATGTATTTTGTCGTGTTGTATTGTATTAAAAGGTGGTTGGTTTTTTTTGCTGGGAGCTCCAGTGTTTTCTGGATGTCGTTTGGAATGCTTCAGGTAGGTTAGGACGGCTCGCCTTTTCTGGAAATGACTTTTATTGGCAAGCGAAGAAGAGCCAGATTCAGATATAATCACTGTGCGGATATTGGACTATAGACAGGAGGGAGTTTGTGGTATTTCAAGGAGGTTAGGACGGCTCGCCTTTTCTGGAAATGACTTTTATTGGCAAGCGAAGAAGAGCCAGATTCAGATATAATCACTGTGCGGATATTGGACTATATACAGGAGGAGAATTGTCGTATTACAAGGATGTCTGTAGTGAGTTCAGCTACCAACTGTGGAGGTAAAAAGAACAGTCCCACTGATTGGGATTGTGGTTTCCTTGTCACAATGATTGAATGGCTGTTTTCTTGTGTGAGTCATTTATGGCTTTCATAGAGGACTGTTTGTATTTCAGCACTACACTTGTGTGTGTGTGTGTGTGTGTGTGTGTGTTTGTAAAATTGTTTGTGTGCTATGGCACGTGTGTTTGAAACTGTGTGTGTGTGTATGTGTTTGTGTGTGTGTGTGTGTGTGTATGTGGGGTGTGTGTTTTGGTGTGTGTGTGTGGTGTGTCTGTGTGTGTGTGTTTGTGTGTGTCTGTGTATGTGTGTGTTTGTCCATCTACTTTGGGCATTTATTGTGTGCATGTCTGTGCGTGTGTGTGTGTGTGTGTGTGTGTGTGTGTGTGCTGTGGCATGTGCGTCCCTGTGTGTATGGCACGTGTGTTTGTGTGTGTGTGTGTATGTGTTTGTGTGTGTGTGTGTGTCTGTCTGTGTGTGTGTGTGTATGTATGTGGTGTGTGTGTTTGGTGTGTGTGTGTGTGTGTGGTGTGTCTTTATGTTGTGTTTGTGTGTGTCTGTAAATGTGTGTGTTTGTCCATCTACTTTGGGCAGTTATTGTGTGCATGTCTGTGCGTGTGTGTGTGTGCACGTGCATGTGTGTGTGTGCCTGTGTGTGTGTGCGTGTGTGTGTGTATGCATCTACAGTATGTGAAATGTAGCACAACTATGCCTTAACAAAGAACTGTTAAGATGGCAGGCTACAGAA
>OLKM01001075.1:55797-63297 GCA_900291075.1 Melanogrammus aeglefinus
GGCTAGTTCCTAAAACCATTGGAGAGTTACTCACAGAAGCCAATCTCTAAATACTCATGTTTCAAATTCTTTTTTTTTTTTTTTTTTTACAAATCCCTAACATTTAGCGAGAGATCCCACTGGCTTTCCCCGTCTTTTCGGGCAACCCTCCGAGATGACAGTGTTACACAAACACACACACACACACACACACACACACACACACACACACACACACACACACACACACACACACACACACACACACACACACACACACACACACACACACACACACACACACACACACACACACACACACTTAAACACACACTTAAACCGACGAACACTCACACAGAAGGGTAGTCTTAAGGGACCGGTAGTGTGTCCCGGAGGGAGAGTAGGAACCATGGAGAAGACTCTCATGCTGTCTCTTAGTTATTATGCATACACCTCCACGACTGTTTAAGGTTCTACAAATAATGGATACAATTAAAACAGGCATAAATAGAATTATGTAAACCACTTAGTAGTTGCAAACGTTCATGCTGCGTCTGGAAAAAACACCAAAACAACCAAAACAAAAGCGGCGACTTCTTAGCTAGTTATCTGGCTGCCATTTTGTTCCGGTCTTTGAAAAGGTGCGACTGTCGTCGATAACGCCTCAAACACCAACCCCCAGAGACCTCCAGCTGCAGGGGTCTCTTCCCTGGCCGGGGTGGAGTGCCGGGCGCGTCGGCGTGATGGATCCACTAACCGACAGCGTCACTGTACTGCCGGGCGCCTCGCCGCCAGTACACTGTCTCTGCCCCGGGGACCTGCTGTCACTGGCCAGGCTCCGGATCCTAACCACAGCTGTCAATACACATCTGCAGCGCAGAACGGCGGGAGCGTCTCTGAGTGGATCCGGGGCGGTCCCCCTAATGGAGTTATATACACAGGCAGGCCAACATGACTGAAAACATTAATTAGGTGGTTTTAGAGTTGTCCTGTCGGTGGCTGTGTGATTCCCAGGGCGACGACACTGAGTGCCTCGTTTGGGTATTCATGAATCACGAGGAAGTTACGCACGCTGAGAATGTCACAGAGAGATTCTGAGAGATTTTGCGTATTGTCGCGTGTGACGTGACATATTGGCGGGTGGAGGGGCCGGTGTTTGTCCTATAAACACGTGCCATCATTAGCGGTCGCGTTAGCAAATGTCATCAAGGTAGCCCTATTAGCATTAGCGGGCAATTACGCCGGCTCAGACACACTCAGTACGCACATAACACACAGCATGTGTGACACATACACATGCTGTCTTCTATCTTCATTTATTCTGCTCTCCTTCAGACAGTCTTTCTTGTTCTCTCTTCCTCTCCTTATTCTCTCCTCCCCCTCTTCTCTATTCCCTACTCCTCTCCTCCCCTCTCCTCTCCCCCTCTCCACTCCTCTCCTCCTCTTCTCCTCGCCTTCATGTCTCTCCCTTCATGTCTGCCTGTGTCTCCTTCTCGCTCACCCTGCTGTAAATAATGTAATTTGTCACAGACAGGCCTGTGTGTAAGAGCTGACCTTTTGAAACCTCACAATAAATTGGTCTCGGGTAGAAAAGCTTTGCCATTAGCCAGCTCGGTCTCACAACCTCTCTCCATCTTGATACTCTAGCCATCTCTCTCTCCCCCTCTCTCTCTATTCCCCTCTCTCTCTTCTCCCCCTCTCGCTCCCTCCCTCTCTCTCTCCCCCTCTCGCTCCCTCCCTCTCTCTCTCCCCCTTTTCTTACTCAGATTTTTCTCAAAGATTTGATTGAATTTATTTATTTTTTCCCTCCTCTACCTTTGTTGACTGCATGAATAATTTGAGTCCTCAAAGACACACAAGGAAAACGTGGGATTCCCTGAATGATATAAGAGCACCAGGCTTAATTGGAAGAGGAATTTGATTGGTTAATTAGAGCTAAGTGTCCCAATTGGAATATGTGCAATCTGCACCACATGCTTATCTAGTTATCATGTTACTAATGTATTCATGATAAATGACAACTTTAGCATAATACATTCAAATTACTATGTACATAATCATGGTTTCTGCGGCTGGCCAACTTTACCAGCAATGGTACTGCTGACTATGTAGGGAAATTATGTATTTATTTACGACTGCTGAAATGATCTATTAATTCCTTGATAATTGGGGTCTTTTATTGCTACTCTTTTGTGATCGAATCCAAAAATATGATGGCATGAAATATGTTTAACGATTAAGTGATTAAGCATGCTATTGTTGAAGAATCAACATTTTAGAGCAGTTATTAAAAATCGGTAGGACACTTGCACGCTTACACACACACACACACACACACACACACACACACACACACACACACACACACACACACACACACACACACACACACACACACACACACACACAAACACATAGACTGTTGTGCAAACACACACACACAAGCACACACACATGCATATACACACGTGCACACACACACACACACACACACACACACACACACACACACACACACACACACACACACACACACACACACACACACACACACACACACACACACACACACACACACACACACACACACACCAGGCTTGCCAAAAAAGCAGATAGGAGAACTACAGGGCTCGAGGTTCAAAGGGTAAGTGTGCTTTTATAAAAATAAGTAAAAGACAGAGTGTGTGTGTGTGTGTGTGTGTGTGTGTGTGTGTGTGTGTGTGTGCGCGCGCGCGGGGGGCGGTGTGTGTGTGTGTGTGTGTGTGTGTGTATGTGTTTGTGTATGTTTGGAGATACCTGGCTGAGTGAAAGCCTATGTGTGTATCTGTCAATGTGTGTGTGAATCTTTTTGTTTGTTTAGTATGTGAGCATGTGTATGTGTGTGCGTGTATGTGTGTGTGTGTGTGTGTGTGTGTGTGTGTGTGTGTGTGTGTGTGTGTGTGTGTGTGTGTGTGTGTGTGTGTGTGTGTGTGCTGTGCGTGTGTGTGTGTGGTTGTGAATGTATTTGAATGTGCGTGCATGTGTGCTTTTGGGAATGTGTGTAGTTTTGAGTATGTGTGTTTGTTTGTATTTTAGAATGTGTGTGGATGTGTGCGTACGTGAATGTGTGTGTGTGTGTGTGATTGTCTGTGTGTGTGTGTGTGTGTTATCATTCCTCAGCACCATGCTTCTCTTGGCAGATGGCAGCGCCAACCTCAGGGCCAGAAGGCAGGGGGTTGGAGGAACGAGAGAGAGAGAGAGAGAGACAGGAGAGAGCGAGAGAGAGAGAGAGTCTTGGCAGGCAACACAAGGTAGCTCCTAACCCCATTGCCCCCCCCCCAAGATACCAAGCGCAAAGTAACAGACATCTACACAAAACACCCACACCACAATGATACCGCACACCAAGCGCTGAACATAGCCATTGTTTCCGTAGCATAGCCACGTAGCATTTTCTCAGCATGCATTAAGACTGTTTATTTCTTTTATGATTCTAGATAAAAGGCTTAATAAGACATAGGGGATTGGTCCTATAAAATAAAAAGATTGTGTTTTTATATTGTAATTTCCATTTTCACCCCATCTCAGCGTGCTTAAAACACAAATGTTTGGCAGATGTTACAAATATAAGCCCCCCAAACATTGTGCCAACCAACAAAGAGAACGGGGACCTGGAGATGAAGATGAGGACGATGTAGAAGAGGTGAAGAAAAGGTGAGACGAGAGGGAGGAGTTTGGGAGGAAAGGAATCAAGATGGGTGCAGGTACCCCAAGGCGGCACACAGGAATCACTCACACTCCGAACCAGGGATCAATGCCCTGGAATAAATAAACAGACAACAGCTGACGAGCTGATTGGCTGAGGGCCGCGTCCTGCTATGACATCCCCCCCCCCCCCCCCACTCCCATGCAGACCCACACCAGCCCTCTGATACCATGTTGGCACAGCAGGGGGGGTGGCGGGCCGAGTGTGTGCTAGGCCGTCACGCTCTCTGCACTCTCGGGCTCCGAAATCAGCCGGGAGATCTGTGCCGCCCATCAGGCCCCCGGTGCGCCTCTTTAAGCGCGCGTCCCCGGGACCCGGGAAGGCTAACGACTCCAGACCAGGGTTTAAGGGCTGTGTGTTAGCTGGATATATACCAATATCCCCCCTGACTGGATACACCCTGACAGCTGCCGGCCTCCCAGACGCAAACCATCCCCCCAGCGAGGTGCGCCGCAGCGCTGAGGGATACCTGACGCGGTATGGGGGCCCTATTCCGTCTTCAGGGCCTCATTAGCAGCCCACGTTGCCAAGGGGGAGCCCCCCCGACGGTGTGTGTAGCGACAGGACAAACTCCCAAACAGCTTAACGCAATCATCGGGATATTATCCGACGACAGAATAATGTACTCGGATGGCTTTTTTTAATTCCTGCCGTTTGAGGTTACAGAGCGGGGCTGGTTGACGGGCGGGTGTGAGGCTCTGAGTCCTCCACAACCGCGCCGCGCCGGGATGATGGACGCCACGTCACCCCCAGGGGGGGCTTTCTCCCCGACAAAGACCACAGCCTCCCTGGCGATTTTCCTCTCAAGTCCTTTTTAGGGAAAAAATAAAAGTAACATAATTGCAATAAAAGCCGATTTATTATGCGGTTGTGTGGCAGGGGCGAGTATGTACCCCCTAATCTTGGTTTAGGCTTACATGTGTATTTATAGTGATGACACTTGAATGGGGGGACGGGCCTCTTGGATTGGTTTGAGGGAAAGGGTTCAGCACCAGGGAGAGAGACTACTGGCTCCATATGGATAAGCTAGTTAACACCCCCCCCACTCTCCCACGGCCTCCCCCCAAACCCCCCCCATCCCCCATACACCCCCTCCCTCCCACCCAAACGCCCATCCCCCCATAATAACCCCCCTCCCCCCAAAACCCCATCCCACGAGACCTCCCATCCCCCCAAAACCCCATCCCCCCCGCAAAAACACAATCCCAAGAGACCCCCCCATCCCACCCCACCTCCAGTCCCACCTCACCCCCCCCACACCCCTAAACCTCAGTCCTCACCTCCCAGCCATCACATTGATCGCTCCCCCATGAAAAGCACCAGAGTGTATTATTATTATTTCTGTAGTGGGGGGGGGGGGGGGCAGGCGGGGTCCTTGAGGAGGTGCACGGTGGCTGAGAGCCTGGCGCACTGTGGGGGTGGAGCAGGAGGTTGACTGTGACACTATGTCACAGTGGAGGTTCAACCTGCCTGTATAACGCATGGAAACATCAGACCTGCTGCTGGAGGCCATTAGCTTACATCAACAATATAACAGTCCCACCAACAAGACAGACATTAAACAACTATAAATCCACTTTATAGAGAAACGGAGGCCGGTTATATGCCTATTATATATCTCTTTATAGAAATAAAGAGAATACGTCTTCATGAAATGATGATGAGCTGATATACAACACAGCGCTATGGGCTATAACTTGTGCCATTTCCATCTTTTTAGCACAGCTGGATGCCTGTGTCTGCGGTTCTTTGGTTATTTAACTCTTTCCGTGGTTTAGCCATTAGGCGTCAGTGTCAATTAGGGCAGGGGAGCGATCTCCCACGACTTCAGCTAGCCAGATTAGCCAGTTACATGATGGGCAATTACAATGAGCGCTATGCAGGAATCGATGCGGTAGCTATTACATCCGCACAAAGCCGCTCACATCTCCCTGCATGTGTTGGAACGAAGTGCGTGCGTGCGTGTGTGTGTGTGTGTGTGTGTGTGTGTGTGTGTGTGTGTGTGTGTGTGTGTGTGTGTGTGTGTGTGTGTGTGTGTGTGTGTGTGTGTGTGTGTGTGTGTGTGTGTGTGTGTGTGTGTGTGGTGAGGAGGGTGGGGGGGAACAAAGAAGAGAGATGAAAGGGTGCCTCTTAGGGAGGAGGGGGGGGGGGGGTCGGGGTGGAGGAATTCAGCGCACAATTCTCTGAGAATCACCAAAAAGGTGGGAACCGCTACAGTTTTCTTGGTCGAGACAAAGTGAATTTTCTCGAGGGGGAACCAATAAAAGAACCTTCTACGGCCCCCTCTCTTTATTGTTGTTATTTCTTAATTTATTGTTGTTGTTTTTTAAAGTTCTACCATGTATCCATCTCCTGTCGGTTGTGGTTGGCTCTCGTGCTGGGAGGCGGCTCCAGAATTCCTAGCGCCCCAGTTTGCTGAGAGATTAGGGTGTCAGAGACACTGTGGTGTCCGAGCTGCACGCCCTGTGGGCACAGGGACAGCACGCCCCACGGCATGCAGTGAAGCCTTCATACCTGGGATTGGGCAGGTTTAGTTCTAGGTCTTTTCTATAGAAAAAAAATACCAACATTCAAAGATTGAGTGGACAACTGTGCTAACGCAGGAAACGCCAGGCCCGTCTCAGAAGGACCGACAGCAGTTATCAGGTGGAAGCACTGTCTGAATCCCTGCTCACACATCCATCCCGGACACCTTCTGTACCGCGGGGAGGTGGTTGATCTGACGTGAGGAGCAGTCCATTTTTAAAAGGCAACACAACCTCCATTTCAGTCCTTTTTTAAACTCTCCTTGGCATTCCTTCCATTTTTACCATAGAGTAAAATCGAGCGTTCAACATTGATGCCTTTTGTACGAGCACTTTGTATGTCTCTATCTTTTCCTCTATGGGCTATAATAATAATGGCTGTTCTATACTTCGCAGCACGCCACCCCCCCCCATATGGGGGCCATTTACAGCGCCGGCGAGCTGGAGAATCTGGCGGGGCGGAGAGAGACAGGGTCACACACAGCGAGCCGGCCCCATCCAGAGACCCCGGCCCCCCCCCCCCCCCCCCCCAGCCTAGCGGTGGGGGGTTAAGCACTTTTGCTCGAGGGGCCCCTTGACAGTAGCAGTTAGGGGAGAAGTGTGTGAGGCTGGTCCACAGTGCATGCGTGTGTGTGTGTGTGTGTGTGTGCGCGCGCGTGTGTGATAATAACAGACGGATAAATCACAACAAAAGAAAGCAAAACTCTACAATAATTAATCTGGTGGCATTCCTTCATCTGCGCTGGGATGGCTTCACGATTGCATAATTATATGTCACTGAAAACGGTTAATAGAGAGTGCTTGCTGTTTCCTTTCTGTTTCTGGTTGAGCTAGCCTATTTGATGTGAATATGAGTGTGTTTGCGGGCCCCTCAGATGCATCACCTTGGTTCATACATTAGCAATGGTACGCTTTACTGTCTCGTATGGTATGTATGCTAACACATCTTCTGCACACATACATGCAAGACATGTGCGCACACACACACAGCCACACTCACACACACACACACTCACACACACATACACACACACACACACACACACACACACACACACACACACACACACACACACACACACACACACACACAAATGTGTATGTGCCTGAGTTTAATCACAGACACACACATACCCAAAAACACACACGTGCATGTGTCTGAGGGCACTCATACATACACACACACACACACACACACACACACACACACACACACACACACACACACACACACACACACACACACACACA
>OLKM01001075.1:70797-100797 GCA_900291075.1 Melanogrammus aeglefinus
ATGCATCCTAGGAAGACCTCCTCACTGCGGCCGGCAAGTATCCCAAATGAGTTTCATAATTTTCTGCTGTGTCTTGTACATTATTTAAGTTTTTTTTTTACAAATTTAGCACAAAGCATGCAATGTTTGAATCATATAATATGTAAGCCCTGTTTGCTGTCCCAGACTATAGCATGGGAATAAATATGAGGCACATTTTTTTTGGAGCGTGAGGGGGGTTTGGGACGGTATTATATGTCTTATCCTCTTCCAATTCTTTGACATTAACTAGAGTCGTGCGTTTCAAAGTGTCCCACAACACCGTCTTCAATGTCCTAAAGCCTTTGTCATACGACTATTTCCCCTCCTCCCCTAGGTGGTAATTTCTCGCTTTTATTTTACAAATAACAGTCCATGCATTCCCCTTACGCAGTTTAAAGAAATCCCATAAAATAAAGACTAATTCCCATGTCGCAGCTGGTGTTGGGTAATAAACATCTCCCTCCTCTAGTGACTTCATCACTTTGACTGGACTCTGAGGGTTCTTGGAAGCAGAACAGAATACACCCCAATAGTTAAACCCTAGAGCTATACTGAGTGGTGCTGATGTTGAATTAAAGATGCAGCATCCAAGACGTCACATGGTCCATCTGGCCCGGTGCAATGCCCGGCTTCCTGTTAGGATACCAGCACACATTGTGCCGAGGGGATAAACATCCAGTTGTCCCAGTCCTGTGTCTGCAATGGGCATCCACATTGCTTTTTGGAGGCCAAGTCAACTCTTTGATGCAGATACTAAATACTTAAAATTAGTAAATGAAAGAGCACACCACAATATAGATATTGATACATTTTTTAGAAAAAGCACACGCTTCAGCCCGAAATGACATTTCCCCACTGATTTCAAGTTAATTTGAAGGATACTTTCCAGCTAAAGCCTGGTTTGTCTCATAAGCTTAGAAATGTACAGCGTGGAGTTTAAACCATCAGGTTCGTTAATAAGAGTATCGAACATAAAACCTCTCCTTCTCCCCTCCCCTCACAGTGCGTTTGAGAAAAAACAAACGTATCCTACACTCGCGAAACCAAGAGCCAGAAAAAGCATTGAGCTGCAATTCAATGTTTCTGGTGCCGAATGCGCTTAGATTACAGTTTGGGAATTATTTAATAGTAGTAATGGCATTTTTGGTTTTAATAGGCTTACACGCTCAACCCCAGAGCTGAGGTTAATCCCTAGTGTCGTTTGCTAAAACTGAAATCGAAGAAGCCAATTAGCCGCCTTTAACTGCAGTGACCCCTTTGTTTGTCAAATGTTTTGTAAAAAATAAAATAAAACATGTGACTATTTGTTCCATATAATATATAGAGCAGGCAGTCAATCTAGAGCTATTGTTTGCTAGATCTAGCAGATTGGCCAAAGAAAGATCTAGTCATGTCTCCCCCTGACATGGAGTGGACTACAGTTCACACATTTATTATCAAGAGCTCTAGTATTAAACACACAGATCAGGGATAATAAGTGCACGTTTGAAAGAATAGTACAAATAGTTTTTTTTCTCTCATTAGACAATTCAAGACATCATTATATACAGTATGCAAGTAAACTGGATCCCTTCACCCCCTTTTAATCTTTTACAATCAATGGATAACCCTATATCCAGTATGAACTCAATGGCCAACTACTGTTGGCCATAATTCCAGTTGCTTTCAGATTTGGACCCGAATGCATAGCAGAAAAATAAGGAAGGATGCTAAATGCTTGCAGAAGGAGGTACGGTCACATTAAAAATAAAAATAAAAATAAAAATGGGGAAACCACTTAGTGACAGGGGGTTTGATTGTGGTCCTAAATGCTTTTCCAACATGATTTTGATATTCCTACATTCTGTTCAGAAAGCACCCATGATGCGATGCAGACGGGCCGGCCTTGTGTTTTCTATTGCAGGTTTAATTCAACTGCTCTCGACTCGGATGCTGTTTCTGTATAAATATAAAAGGTATTTTTTTTCAATGCCTCGTGGGTCCTGAACAGTTTAAGTAGCTGCATGCACTGCAGGGCAATAATAATTCAATATTATCAGATACCCCCCCTTCCACCCAGGCCATGTGTCCTACCAGGTAAAAGCCAAACCAACAAGAGCGAGAATCTACAGGCTGCGAGGGAAAATACTACATCTTTTAACTTATTTAGTGCTAAAATTAGGGGTCATTTTTAGCATTTGTCCAGAGAGATCATGGGAGAGCAAGAGAAAGAAAAAGTCCAAAGCGCCATTGGGTAAAAACATTAAGAAAGGTCCCCAATTCATACCAAAAGGACCAGTAATGGGCCTTACGTATACTAGCAGAACCAGTGATAGGCCTTATGTTTACTAGCAGGACAGACAGAGCGTTGGTGGCTGTCGATACATCAGCTGCATAAAGATGGCAGTAAACCAAACCCGCCCCCCCCCCCCCCCCCCCCCCCCCTCAAACTATCCTCCATGTTTAAAAAATGCACTAGGCTGGCTCACAGGGCTGTACAGTGCGTCCATGGATGCGATGTTAACCATCTTTTATATACCTGCACCAAAAAGTGTCCTCCCTGATTTAGACGTCTACGGTATACTAGCCACGAACTCCAAGGCACAGGGCACACAAACTATGGCTGGGTTTCCCCAAGTGTTCGTAGCCTACTAACCAATCACGTGTTTGCATTTGCAGGGCGTGGTGCCGCCCGTTTACCAATCAAAAATAGATTTGACCTTTTTTTTTTTTTTTTTCCTCTCCTTTTCACTGATGGGAAACAAAACACACAAATACATGAAATAATAATATAAAAGTGCAAACTAGCGCCACATTTTTTTAACAAGCAAAAATGCAGTTAACCGATGCTATGTGCAACGTCGAATCTATTGCAGTGCAAAAGAAAATAACCAAGAAAAACTCCATTAATACCCAATAAAGGCTACGAACAGTCTGAGAAGCCCTTACACGGTCGATATTACACGTTTACACACCGACGACACTACTCAAGTCCCTTAGGGTTCAGTCGTTAGGAAATTCTCTAAAGGCTCCATGTCCACTGGTACACACTTAATTGCAATTCTACACAAAATCCATTCAAACCACAGCAATCACTTCTAAGTCATCATAAGACAAGTGGAACAAGGTGCGGTGGTCAGGAATGGCTTCCATCAGAGGGGCCAGCTCGTAGACCCGGTCAGCTGGCAGCCGTGGAATACAGTTCTAGGTTGTTTCCATGGAGAACGCTCCGGAACCATTCATTGGAGTTGGAGGTCCACAATGGATCGTTGGTTTTTAAAAAAGTTTTTGTTTCGTGTCATTACTTTTAAAAAGGTCTTGAGATATATTTCACCATGAGAAATAAACAATTCTGTGCTGGTCTAATGAAGGATTCGTGCCGTCGGGTTCTTATTTGGAGCGCCTCTTTGAGCAGGAGGAGTGGGAACAGGAATGGAGAATGTCGCCGAGAGGGTCGCGGGCAAGAAGACAGCCGTCTCAGTATAGACAATTTGTATAAAAATTTAAAAGGAACAGCATATGCAACACCTAGTTAGAATATACGGTCGGTTGGGTTTTCAAACCCACAAAATTTGGTCAAAAAAGAAAACGGTCAAAACTACTAAATTAAAAAAAAGGGGGGGGGGTTCCAGTGGTGACTATTTAAATGGATTCCTCATAAGGAAGCGACAAGGGGAGGTCTTAACGCTGGACTTCATCTACAATTAAAAAGGACTTTCTCGTCAGCATGATAACGCCAAGGAAAGTCAAGCGCTTGAAACTAACTGATATTGGGGTACACCTTTCACATAGTCCCTGCAACGTAATCAAAACGGCCCGTGAATTAATTGTAATGAAAACCTTTTCCTGGCCCTTAAACAACGAACCCTCGACAAACGGCCAGCACTTCTTCAGCGGGCCCCTCAAGAGACACCCGCAGTCCCGTTTTGAAATTCACCTCACAGAGCAGGTCCACCGCGCCGGCGGAGTCTAAAGCAGGGGAAGGTCGAGCAAAGGTCAGGGACCAACTGTGGCGCTTACAATTACATGCAGCCGAAAGTTCACCCCTGCTGTTGGCCTCGTAAACCAATTAATTCACTCGATAGTCCCGTTGGTCAGCATGGGAAAGGGGGAGGGACGAGGGGGAAGCGAGGAGGAATGTAAAAACTGTGACTGCGATGGGTAGTGGGGCCGAATCTTGTTCTATTCTACCTTCCCGTCGGTACGAATGAGTCACGTTTCCTCGGGATTTCCTCGAGAGCGGTGAAGCCCAGGAACCCCAGGTGCAGATCACAACAGAGCGCGCTAGATAGCAAAAAAAAAAAAAAAAAACGTACGTAGATACGACCGAAAAAAACTAAAACCCCGTTGAAGTAAAGAATCTCCAGAGTCGAAGGAGTGCGCGTTCGCACGCGTAGGACCGACGGGAGCGACGTCAACAACTAACTCAAAAGAGGGACAAGAGCGATAGAGCGGGGCCCTAACGCAGAGGCCCCCCCTGTGTTCTACTGTGTGTGTGTTTTCTGAACGTATGGAGATGACGACCGTCCACCACGCCCTCCGCTGGTCGTTAGCACGCTAAGCTCCGCGCTCTCCTCCCCCCCACCCCCACCTCCACCCGACTCCTCCTCCCCTCCGACCGAGCTGTGGCGCCGCCCTACGACACGCCGTTCAGCAGGGGCGGGGGCGTGTCCTGTTTGTCCTTCTTCGCCGCCCGCTCCCGGACGGGCCGCGGTGGGTGTCGCGAGGGCCCCTCGGCGCCGGCGCCCGGGGCCCCCTGGGAGGAGGTGGAGGGGGCGCCGCCCGCTAGGCCACCACCTCCCCCTCCTGCACCTCCTCCTCCTCCTGCACCTCCTCCTCCTCTCCCGGCCGGGGCGTGCTGCACGCTACGCTCGTTGTTGCTGTCCACGCGGATCTAGAGAGGTGAGGAGAGAGAGGAGAGAGGCGGGAGGAGAGACAGAGAGAGATGGGAGGAGAGACAGAGAGGAGAGACGGGAGGAGAGACGGGAGGAGAGACAGAGAGGAGAGATGAGAGACGGGAGGAGAGACAGAGAGGAGAGAAGAGAGACAGAGAGGAGAGAGACAGAGAGACAGAGAGAGATGGGAGGAGAGACAGAGAGAGAGGCGGGAGGAGAGACAGAGAGGAGCGATGGGAGGAGAGACAGAGAGGAGAGGAGAGACAGGAGGAGAGACAGAGAGGAGAGAGACAGAGGAGAGAGGAGAGACAGAGGAGATATGGGAGGAGAGACAGAGGAGAGATGGGAGGAGAGACAGAGGAGAGATGGGAGGAGAGACAGAGGGGAGAGGAGAGACATGAGGAGAGACAGAGGAGAGACGGGAAGAGAGACAGAGGAGGAGACAGAGAGGAGAGATGGGAGGAGAGACAGAGAGGAAAGGAGGGAAAGGAGGAGAGACGGGAAGAGAGACCGAGAGGAGAGACGGGAAGAGAGACGAGAGAGGTCATCAGAGCTGACTTGTTATTCGTCTTCATACCCGTGGATAGCAGGCTTGTTTTAGATGATTTCAATGTTCCCATTTTATTTATTGATTTTATTAAAGGGGTGATATTATGCTGCCAGGTGTGAGGATGATTAGTCATTACAGGCCGTTCGAAAACCCGCCTTTCCCTGTGCCTTCAAACAGCCTGTAATGGCTAATCACCCTCTCAGCTGGTGGTATCAACATCACCCCTTTGAAACCATTCAAGGATATTGTTCTCCTTCATGGTGTTGTGGTGGGAGGCCACTGCACTAGTGCGGAGCCCGGTTTAGTTGGGATGCTTAATAGATTTTCTGTGAACTGCAGGTTGAGGGTTTGTTTACATTCAGCTCGACTGTTCCACTGATGATCCCCGGGATGAAATACTAAAACATATGGAAGGTGACGGTAACCATCCTCAAAACGCCTGGCCGAACCCTGGGATGGCCGTGTCCTGTCAGTTTAGTATTCTGATTTGAGTACATTAGTCAATGCTCTGCAGCACTATCAAACCTGCCGTCCGGGACCGAGAGACAGACGTTACAATAACGGGTGGTAATAATAATTACACGTGTACATTAATTCAGATGATTTTGTTTGCATCCATATAAGATGCGACAGGGACAAGGTGGGACGCCCTGCCTCTTTTGTGAACCACGTTGGCGCCCGGCTGTTTCCTCTTCGGGGGAACAGCGGTAAATCCTGCTTTGCAGTTTGATTAAAACTTTGCACAAAGGTTCAACCATCCGTTTGCTTTGGGATAATTGGAACCGAGCTTAAGTCCACGCAGCAAACCGACGCGATGTTATAGTTGGGCTTTTTGCATTATTTAAATAACCCTGCAGCAATTAAAAACAAAAAAAAACGATCCAAACACGATTCTGCAGGATAGGCACTATGGATCGACTTGTGAATATTTAAATATTTTTCTAATATCATTCCAAGGACAAGTCTTGGGCCAGCCCTCGCTGCACTAGGCTGCATTTGGCTAAATAAACATCTAGTGCAGCACAGCTCCTGTACATTGACACACTACTGCACAAAGTCCTGCCTGGCTGGATGTGCTGGAGGTGGATGTGCTGTGGGGGTGGATGTTGTTGGGTCTGGATGTGTTGCGGGGTGGATGTGTTGGGGGTGGATGTGTTGGGGGTGGATGTGTTGGGGGTGGATGTGTTGGGGGTGGATGTGTTGGGGGTGGATGTGCTGGAGGTGGATGTGCTGGAGGTGGATGTGCTGGAGGTGGATGTGCTGGAGGTGGATGTGCTGGAGGTGGATGTGCTGGAGGTGGATGTGTTGGAGGTGGAGGTGAGGGGTTACCTGCAGGGATTCCTCGGGCCCTCTGGTCTTGGTGTCTCTGACGTAGCGAGGACGCGGCTCTCCCCAAGGAAGGTCATCGCCTGGAGGAGGGAAGAGCCAAGCCACGACTTCTCAAGACACAAGCATATAAAACCAAGGAACACGTCCAACAACACACACACACACACACGGAAACACACGGGGACCACATACAACACACACACACACACGGACCACATCCTACACACACACACACACACACGGAACACATCCAACACACACAGAACACATCCAACACACACGGAACGCACACGGAACACATCCAACACACACGGAACGCACACGGAACACATCCAACACACACACGGAACGCACACAGAACACATCCAACACACACACGGAACGCACACAGAACACATCCAACACACACACGGAACGCACACAGAACACATCCAACACACACACGGAACGCACACAGAACACATCCAACACACACACGGAACGCACAGAGAACACATCCAACACACACACGGAACACACCCAACACACACACACACACACACGGACCACATCCAACACACACACACACACACACACACACACACACACACACACACACACACACACACACACACACACACACACACCCCCCTACCTTTATAGCCTCCACGTCCTCCGCCCCGCCCCCCTCGGCCCCGGGGCCCTCCAGACGCCCCCCCCCTCTTCCGCGTGTCGGCGCGGCGAGGCAGGGTCCCGCCCCCCGTCATCAGCTCGTCGGTGGGCGCCAGTGACCAATCGCTGAGCTCGTCTCGGTGGTCCGATTCCGTCTCGGAGGCGTTGGAGGCCTCCGAGTTGGTGCCTGGGGGGGTGGAGGGGTCACGCGACACTGCAGCTATGTTATAGAGAGGGGCGGGTGAGGAGAGGCCCCCCCGCGGGTCTTCACGCTCAATCTAATTATTATAAATACAGTCGCAAGCAACCATGAGGGGGGGTCCTACTGTATGACGAGTATGGTGGCTTGAATGAAGACGTGATAGTGAACATTATTGGACATTTTGACACGTCTCACAGAATGGATGGTTGGACTTGAACCAACAACCCGATGGTCATGAGGCAGACGCGGTTTTGTGCGTAATTGCGCTCTCCGGGTCAAAATGGCAGCCAGTTGAGTATGTTGCACTTCAAAGGGCTTTGTTATAGCGCCACCTAGTGTTAATTCTGGCCCATCCTTAGACTCCCTTACCCATTTTAATAAGTTATTTTTATAACTTTTGAGCTTGTCTTTTTTTTTTTAATAATAATACTAACGAATTCAATATGGTTCCTACGTTTTTCGTAGGACCCTAATGATACAGATGGACACCAAATACCCTTCGATTAGTGCCGCAACGGTATTTAAAAAACAAACGGCCTTTCAGTGACGGAGCGTACCTGATGTGAAGGCAGCAGCTCCTCCTCGCCTCCCCCGGCCTCCTCTTCCTCCCCCGCCCGCGTAGCCCTTGCCCCCGGGCCCGCCCCCGCCTCTGCCCATGCCGTTGTCGAAGACGTAGGCCTTGTCCTTGAGGTTGCGGGGGCCTCCTCCGCCGCCGCCGCCGCCGCCGCCTCCCCCGCCTCCGATCTGCCGGAGCTGCTCGTCGATCTGAAGACGCTCCAGACGGAGCAGGTCCACCTCCTGTGGAGAGAGGAGGAGGAGGAGGAGGAGGAGGAGGAGGAGGTTTCAGCAGGTGGAGGAGGAGGAGGAGGAGGAGGAGGAGGAGGAGGTTTCAACAGGGCCGAGAGCGGGTCCCAGATCAATGGAAACACTTCTACACGTGCATCAGTTTCCTGTCTGCGGTCAGAACTGTGTCTGTAGCAGTATAGTCTAATAAATTTGACTAAAGCAGACTTGCTACTGTAGAAATACAACTTATTTAAATCCCCATCTGAAAGCTTGGACTACTATTTCCTCGGTAGACTAACTTCGTCCTGAAACAGGAGTCATAACTCTGGGGATCTTGGTTCCCGGCACGGGCTCTTTGCTATCTGCTGTATTAAAGTAGGGACTGCAGACCCCGGGGGTTAAGGCAGACCACTGCCGGCACGGAGATGCTCACCTTGAGGTAGTTGAGGTGGTAGTCCAGCAGCACTTTAGCGTTGGAGATGCTTTCCTTGGTCCCCACAAACACAAAAGGCACCAGCCCCTGGTGTGGAGAAAAAGGGCGACAGGGAGGGGTTGAGAGGGTACAGTCGCCACAGTGGGACCCACATGAGCGACTGGGTTTGTTTGGACCCTGTGGTGACCTAAGGTCCCGTCCACACTAACCCGGGTGTAAATCTACAAACGCATAAATATTTATCCGTTAAGCCCTTCCGTCCACACTAAAACTGAGAATTCAGACACTGAAAACGATGCTTTTCGAAAACAATGGCTGAGGTGGATAAATGTGAAAACGCTGGGTTTGTGTTGTAGTGTGGACAAATTGTATAGAAATTACAGAACAGCTTGATACATATTTATTTGTACATTATTTTCAATTTGAACATTTTCTATTTTTTTATTTGTGTAACAGTTTGTGTACTGTGTAGTTTAAGAATTTTGAAAACTCAGTTACTGTGTTGTTTTTTTTAAATGCCGAATAAATGCATTTTATTTTCAAACTCAAAAAGAATCGTTTGAAGAATCGTGATTTCAATCTTTCCCCAAAAAAATCGTGATCCTCATTTTATCCAAGAATCGAGCAGCCCTAGCCCCACGCACCTCATCGGACGGCGGGCTGGGCTTTTTGTCGTTCTCGGGCTCGATGCGGACCCGCACCACGCCAGACTTATCCACCACCTCCTGGATCAGCTTACCGTTCTTGCCTATCACCTTCCCTGTGGGCATGAGGGAGAGGCAATCACAGGCAAAGATCACCGTCAAATACCAAAAATAGGTTTCGTGCTTCATAACTGTGCACATGCACAGCAAAATAGTGCTACACGATTCATCGAATCGCAATCTCGATATCAGCCTTTTGCGATTGTGTAACCGCAGAAGGCTGCAATTTAATTTAAAAAAATTAAAAAAATAAAAAATAATAATTAAATATGCATTCTTATTTATTATATTGATTTTATTTAGTTGTACTATTGAGAAAACCTAACAAGTTTACGCAGCAGAAATGCCTTTATAGGCTTTATAGATATTTTTTTAATTCTGTAAAAAATTTGTCATGAATTCATTGTGTCTACACTTGAGATAAATATTTATAGTTTTCTTTTATCACATACATATATACATACAAGGTAAAGAAAATAACATGCTACCAATATATGTCTGTGATTAAAAAAAACTATAAATATTTATCTGTAAAATATTGTTATTTTGAAAACAACTGTGCAACTTTTTTTAGTTTTTGTATTTTTAATGCTAGTTTAAGTTTGTATGTTTGTGTTGAAAAATAAACATTTTTAAATTATCAGTAATCTGTGTGCATTTTTCTTTGAGTGAAAATGAACATTTTGAAATTATATGCATTGTGTGCATTTATCAGTACTCATGACACCATTTGGTTATTATATCGCAATAATGTCACAAATGCAACATTGGTTTTTTCACCAAATCGTGCAAGCACTACAGCAAAAGCGATATTTTTTCACGAAATTTGACCTGCACAAACTATACATTATATGAAACCTGGGCCTCCACTGATTTATACAGTCCAATCCATAACAGTCCATGAATGAAACTCGCCAATAACAAAAAAGAACAAACTTCCCACTTTTTTTACAACCAAAAAAGGTTGTTTTTGTCCTCAAAGTTGAGTTTGATTGCACCTAACCACAATAAACAGAAAATCAAGTGTCTGTGCCCAATTTTGCCACTAAACATGGTATTAACAATCAATAAACGTTTCTGAGGAAATATGTCCGCCATTTCGGGGGATGATAATATAACTGGCTGTGACGTGATACAATGTGAGGATCTGATGAAAAGCTGAGTTGAAATCATATTTAAATGTCTCTATAGACGATATACGCCGTTGTCGTCGGTCCGTCCGTTCCACGTCTTACTTACCGACTAAAAGCCTGGGAACTTTGATGACGTCTTCGGAGAACTCTAGGAAACTCCTGGCTTTACGCACAGCCTCCTGGTCCTGAAAGCACATGGTCTGAGATGAAGCCACTGTTCCAGCTTGTTCCAGGGAACATGAACTACTAGGACAGCTGACGGCCAATACAGGTGGCACCATGACACAACATGTGACCGCCCGCTGGCTGCGGTACTCTCCGATGACGAGTCAAACGTTCGTCAGGAACAAAATAAAATGCAAGAGTTGACTTGCTCCAGCGAACTGAACCGAGCGGTATTGCAAATAAACTGTTAATTTAAAAAGGGGAAATATTATACCACCAGGTGTGAGTATGATTAGCCTTACAAGCCGTTTCGATTATCTGCCCCATATGACATCACTAGTGGGCGTGTCCACCTAGATCTGTGCTGGATAGATCAGTCTACCAGTAAGGCTAATCACAATCACACCTGGTGGTATAATTTGTCCCCTTTAAATAAGGTGCTGTAGGTCAAATTTAAGAGCTATTCCTTGAGTGTACTTTGTTGGAAATGGCATAGCGATCTGTCGGTTTTTAGCAGCTGAAATGCACTGTGACGATATCCATCTTTTTTCTAGTTGGCTGCACCTGCATCTGAACGAGCCAATTTTTTAAAGGCTCCCAGCTGCCCAATCAGGTCATCTCTTCTCTGATTGGAGCCGAGAGGGAGGGGATGTCCCATTGTTTTTATTATCTTGCACTCACTTCATTCTGCTCTCTGCATTTCCAACTCTGGAATCTGCACCACAGCAGCATTAAACCCTAGAGCGGTCGGTTCTCCCCCTGCTGTACGAGGGTGCTGTATGCATGTGTGTGGGCGGCCCCCACCTCTCCGTAGATGTGGAAGGTGCAGGTCTCCTCGTCCAGGTCGATGGTGGTCACCCCGGGCACCTTGCGGGCCTGCTGGATGTTGGCGCCGTGCGTCCCGATGGCCAGACCCATCAGGTCGTCCCGCACGGCGAACTGCTCGTGGAACCGGGACGCCAGCTGCCTGGAGCTCTGCGACCACGCAGACGGAACATTGTTATTCACGTTCAGTGTTGAGGGCCAGGCACTGCCGGTGTATTTAAACTAAATAGTCTCTTCCGGGCCCTTTATAGTCTCCATGAGTCTCATTGCGGTTCTTGCGAATGTTCCTGCGTTCCTGAGGCCTTTATGGTCTTTAAAGCCCTCGTCAACCTGACGAAAACTACAGTTAAAGAGGCAAGCAGTGGCGCAGGGCTGCCCGCTGAAACCGTGGCAGTGGAATCATCGACTGCTCTCACGATGTCTTTACCGATGGGAGGGGGGGTGTGTGCCATAAATCGGATTTGAGTACCACGAAACAAGTTTATTGTTTTATCTCATATAGTATACCAGGATTTTTGATGCGCATCATTACTGTTCAATTGAATGCAGATGCTTGCGTGACTGGATGTGCAGTCTCATCATGTTGTGAAAAGGTCATTTGTTGGTTGGAGGCACCTTGCCTATAGAGAGCTGTGGGACAGCCCGATTTAGCACAAATTATATTTAAAACAATACCTCCAGTTGTCGACTGGCCTCCTCGTTGCGCTGCATGAGGGACAACTTGGTGCGCAGGCTCCTGAAGTGCATGTCACTCATCATCTGGGCCCGCTTGGCGCTCACCTCGTTCACAGACTGCGGACCAGAGCCACCGGTTAGTACCTGGACCGCAGCACGCGTCTCGCACATGGCTAAAAACAAGTATAGGTGGGTCTCATCCATAGAGGGAAGCATCTGTGGTGTGTGGCCACAGGGGCCCGCGGGCATTTGGTGCTGGTGGAACGAGACCGGCTGAGAACTGACCAGGATGACGAGCTGCTTGGCGTCCGAGTCGTACGTGATGCTGAACGCTCCCACCGCCTTCTTGAAGTCCTTGTGGGTGGACTCCTTGGAGCACCTGCAATGCAGGGAGAGACGACACTCAAATCCGAGTGGATCGCACGACGCACTCCCCGAGATCGACCCACATTTGTAATCCATCCATATGGAAAACGACAGATATAGCAGCATTGTGTTTGCGTTGCAAAACCTTGCATAAAATGTCAGAAACAGCTTATGATGCAAGTCATGTTCCGAGAAGAAAATGGACTTTAAAATGTGAAGCCTGCACCCCGTTTAGGGACTACACCGGGGGGGGGACCAACCCATGGCAGCCTGATCTCATCGCTTCACTAAAACTTCTGATAGCATAGAATCAGGCCAAATGATTTCCCTGGACAGATTCTGCCGAAGAAGAGCAAGGAGCGTGCGTGCACCTGCCATGAAGGGCAAAATGAACATAGCACCTTTCCTATTCAACACTCCCAATGAGCTACCACTACTAGTACTACTACTAGTACTACTACTTCAATGAGGTACTATCCCAGGTCACGTTCACCATCTATTGCTGCCCATCTTCGTCCCTTCCTCGCCCTTCTCATCAACACCGCTTTGAAACTAGTTCTTTTCTGACAATCTGACAAAAGTAGCAAGAGGGAACCCTGTCTTAAGGAACCACCAACCAGCCTCTCTCCTCATTTCCAAACACTTGAGCGTGCAGTCTTCACCAAACTCCCTGCCAACGTCCACCTGGACAACCTCCTGGTTCCTCACCAGTCTGGATTCAGGTTTGAAACCGTGATGAATCCCATGACCTCTTCTCAATATATCGACCACTCTATAGTAACAAGGACACTGCATGACCAGCTATATTCACGTGCAGATCCATGCTGTACAACATCAGATAAGATAGGTCCTTTCCTTGCCCACAAGACCACCGATGTTTAAGAGTACCAGTCATCTTACATTTACATTTAGGGCATTTAGCAGACGCTTTTATCCAAAGCGACTTACAATAAGTACATTTGTCATAAGAAGTGCAACAATATATCGCTGTCGGTACAGAAAGGATGTTCATAGAACAAGTGCAAGTACAACAATCACTAGGCTAACCAATTCCCCGTGTTACAGCAATGATAGCAGCTACTGCAGTTGCTACACAGTTAAGTACTATAATACAATACAATACAGTGTACAATGGTGGCCAGAGGGGGGAGGGTGGCTATGCAGAGTCGAGGTGGACTCTGAACAGGTGAGTCTTGAGTCTTTTTCGGAAGATAGTGAGCGACTCTGCGGTCCTGAGAACGGCAGGGAGCTCGTTCCACCACTGAGGTCGCAGAACCGAGAAAAGTTGTGACTTTGCTGAATGACCTTTGCTAGCTCTTAGCGATGGCGGTACCAGACATTCCAGCTGAGGTAGTTGAGCTGAGGGATCGAGCTGGGGTGTGTGGCTTTAGCAATGCTTGGAGGTAGGCAGGGGCAGTTCCATCGACTGCCTTGTGTCTAGACGGTTCTCCCGTCGGGCTGGTCTGCCTGCATGTGCCTCGTCCTCTGAAGCTCAACTAGGGGTGGGAAAAATAATAGATTCTTCGATGCATCGCGATTCTCGCTAGAACGATTCTGTCTCGATGCAGATAAATTAATAATCGGAATTCAAAAAAAAAAAAAATTCTATATATATATATATATATAATTTGTTTTGCCTGCTGCAACATTCTGTTCGCCTGAGTGATAATTGAAAATATTTAATTTATCTTCAGTGTGTATTGGCCAATCTGATTTGTCTTGACACGATTGCGATTCAGCCTACGCATAGCATGCGCGCAAACTCACAGCCAGACACAAGAACTACTTCTAATTCAAGAGCAGCTTTTCCTTTAATGACATAGAAAAGAAAGATTAGAAAGAAAACAAAACTGAAACCTATTTTTTTGCATGCTTCCATATTGTGTTATAATGCAAGCTGCATTGATTATTGCATTGTTCATAGAAAGTCATATTTGTGACAAAAGCTTTCTCTCTGATGAAATATTAGATAAGTTAATTCATCTGTTGATGTCTTTAATGATCATCACAAAAGTAGGAAGTGATTAGCAAACTCTGAGTAAGCACATGGAAATGTCATAAATGGAATTACATAGTGGACTGATAGAAATGGAAGTAGCAAACCATGGATGACATAGAAATGGAATTGTACATAGAAATGGAAATGCATGGAAATGGAAATAGAAAAAAATCGTTGCATCAAGATGCAACGATAATCGCTTCAGAATCGTTGACCTCATAATCGGAATCGAATCGTGAGGTGCCAAGAGATTCCCACCCCTAAGCTCCACCAGGATGTGGCACCCTGGCTTGTCTGCACCATACCACGGCTCTCCCACTCTACACAACTCCTCTGTACCCTGCACTGGCAACTGCATCCGGCGCAATTGACTTTCTCATTGGCACATGTGTCGTTGCTAGTTTGCAACTGGCGCAGAGTGTTCTTTTTCCTGCTGCGCCCACGTGTCGGTAAATAAGGGAATGATCTTGCGCCCCAAGGGGCGGCTCGGTGAAAGGAGGAGGCGTGTTCTGGCGCTTTTTTGCAGTTTCAGAAACCACTTGCGCCACAAACCAGGAAATACCTGGTTTAAAGTCAGAGGCGCGTTGTTCAGATGCTATTTTAAGGGCGCATGCATAATGTTGCCTGTGCACCTCGCGCATACACTTTTCTTCTCTCACCTACCTAGCCACACATTCTTAGTAAATTATTTGGGAAAGAACAGATGATAGAGCGGTAATAAGTTGTACTTTTAAATCAATGCATCTGCAAACACCGTGCAGCAAACACATATTTTCTTGACAGACATCGTGCACATACATGCCCACAACTTTTAGGATTGATGAGTATTTGATCGTGGGAAAACATTGTTTTACCGCGAGTGAGTTTTAAAAAGAATGAATGCATACGGGCGAGCGTGTGTGTAAAAAAAATTAATGAATGCGGGTGCGCGTGTGTGCGTCCATCTGTTTAAAACACACGCAAACTAAACATGTAACACATAATACAGTCCATGGATATGTATATAAACAGGGGGGCATGCATATTAGGAACACAAGTCGATAACGATAATGCATACAATATTGATAAGAAACTATGTTTATAATGTATTGCGTATATCATTAAATAGAACCACAGTTACCGCATATCATATGTGTGTCAAGCTTACTTTGCCGAAATTTATTTGAGGACTCGGTATTTCTGAAGTTGTGGAATTTGTGAATTAGGCGATATTATTAAGCCATAAACTGAGCCATTTGAAGTTTGAAATTCATGTTCATCTGTCTTATCGGAGACTGCAGACGCGCCGTCAAAATATCAACTCGTCATATTGAAATGCGCTCATGGCTCTTATGGCCGGTTCAGGCTACACGATTCTCAGACATTCCTCCACGATTTAACATGTCACACTATACGATCACAGAGCCAGGAAATCAGGCGTTATCTCGTCGGAAGACTGGCCACACTACAAGATTCGAGGGTGCGATGCTCTTTACTCTGCATCATTCACGTTTACAAGATAATTAGAAAATCAAAAGGTTTAGAACTGACAAATGTTTTTTACATTTTTTTCATAAAGGTTCCAGTAGTTTTTATATCTGCTCAATGCAGCAACTCCTCACAGTAGTTGCGTTGCGAGTGACACGAGCGATGCAAAGTATCCGCAGCAACAATGTAGCCTAGCAACAGAACGTCAACAATGGATCCCGAGTACCTAGCACTAGGCGTTATGCTGGGGGTTTAGGTTTATGATAGGTTAGGGCTATTAGCACGTCAACAGCTGTTGGCTCCAAACTTACCAGGTAGGTCAAGGGCATCGGCTATTTCTCGCCAGGCTGTATCTCTTCACCCTATCGTGGAACTCCTTTGTGTGCAGTGAAGTCAGTTGGTAAACACTGAGCTCCAGCTATTCGGGAGGGTTTCCTCACGCAACTGGGGGCGGGGTTCCCTCATGATGGCTACGTCATGCAATTCCCCCAAAAATTCTGACATGCCAAACTTTTCGTCGTTGGGCTTTCGAACGTCGCAGACGAAAACATCGCAGATCGCAAGCATGTCACATTACAAAACCTCGTCTCCTCGCCGACCTGTCAAAATTGTGTATGATTCGCAAATTTGTCTGCGACGACAGAATCGGGGCAAAATCGGGCTGAAATCGTGTAGTCTGAACCGGCCATTAAAGGGGATGGGAGCTGGCACTCTCATTGGTTTATTGCACGTTACGCCCAAACCACCCCTACCAACCATTAGGCTACTTCAGACCAACCCTTTTTAGATTTGCGCCGGGCACAAGAGTTATTTTTGCGCCGGTAAAATGGATCACCACACAACTACAATACAAAAAGTCTTATCACAAAGACCAAAGTTCAGCTGCTGTTTATGTGTGTGCCAGCTGCACCCATTCTAAGTGCCCTTTGGCAGAATAGGTACCAGGAAGTAATTTTTACAAATGATGCTGTCTAGGAAGTGAAGCCTGGAGAGAGGGTTACGGTGGTTTGATCACAGAGACTCCTATTGTTCAAGTTGCTAGAAGGACTTTGGGGGCTGGAAGAGTTTTGATTTAATCCATCCTGGTTAGCTACAGTGAAGTCAGGTTAAATAATAAAAATGATATTTACTCTATTGAGCATTTGTTGATCTGTATTGTTTGCAGAGGTGGTGACGCAACAAAATCCTGACATTTTTTGTTGGCATCCGGAATGAAAAAATGCCAAAAAAAGTAAGTAAAATATAGATCTTGCACCTGCAGCGGTGTATGTGTCTGCATGCTTGAGGTGTGGGAGTGAAGGAAGCCATGCGTCCCTCTCTAAAGCATCCTTCCCTTCTCCGTCCATGCACGGCAGCGGTATGTGAATGCGTGTTTGTTCGCTCGAGGTGTGGGAGAGAAGGTAGCTATGTGTTCCTCTTTAAAGCGCCCTTCCCTTCTCCGTCCATGCACTGCCGGTGTGTGTGTGTGTGTTTTGCCAGAGGTGTGCGAGGGCAGCGCTCACATCTGCCGCAGGTCCTCTGGCACGTCCAGATCGATCTTCAGGAAGGTGCTCTTGGTGGCCGGGGTGTTGGGGTTGACCGGCCGCAGCCGCTCCAGCGTCACAATCTCGTTCAGCGTGGCGTCACAGGCGGCGTACTCGATGACGTAGAACTACGGAGGGAGGTCAGAGAGGGGGCGGCAGTTAGACCACAGACCCCTTGGGGCTCTGATCCCAGTGGCTTTGAACATCGCAAGAGAAGAACGAGCAGAGAGAAAATAGACTAGAGGCTATAGAAGCAAAACCACCTGAGAGAGGAGAGAGAGTGATAGAGAGAGGGAGCGTATGTAAGATTAGCCCAAAACCATAAGAGTCATCGGGGCTACAAGACACAAGCCTATCTGACATGACTCACCGAATAATAGTTTGATTTTAAAACAAAACTAATGGATATGACAAACAGAGAAATTTACCTAAAACATGTTTAAATCACTAGACTGACTAGAATGTTCACAGGGAATCTATATACAAATTTTCCCACAGAATATTTTTATCCAACAGATGAAGAACCCGTGTCGTTCTGTCAAATATAATTGGCTTAACAAAGAGGCTGGCACAGCGGACCAAACTAAAAACACAACATAGGTTCAGACATACCTCTCCTTTGACCATGCGAACCTTGGCCAGCCACCATCCACAAGGTTCCTTGTCATTTGCCCTGGAATAGACCTTAAAAATAGAAAACATAAAAAGCAGACATCCAACTTATCAGGCAAAAAAAATCAAACATCTCGGTTGGTTCAACAACAACAAAAAAAAGATTGAAAGCGCTGATACAAAAAATACAATCTGATAGTCTTCTCAGGGGGAACCCCCCTGAGCACCAAGGCTGCTCAGGTCCTAGTTTCATCACAGAGGCGGCACTCCGTCGCTTTTGTAAACAACAAAATGAGGACATGACAACACAACAAGAGAAGACCGTCCGCAGAATACATGGAGGATGATCCTACCTCGACCTCGTCGTTCTCGTTGATCTCCTTGAGGAAACCCATCGGGGGAGGGAAGCGAACGTCCTGGAACTGGATCTGACGCTCGGGCTGCCAGCTGGATTCACACATGCACGGAAAACCCGATTAGTTCACAAGTATTGGATGATGGATCGCTGAGCGAGACAATGGGGAAGTCAATGTGTGTGACTGCTTGAGTGTGTGTGTGTTACTTACTTGTTCTCAAACGCCACAGTCACAGTTCCCTCGTGAACATCTTTTATGAAAGCCTGCACGACAGCCAAATACTGAAGTCAGCCAATCAAACACACTCAAAAGGCATGCACTTAATACCCATGGTGAGTGTCAAGCGCATATTTTGCCATTGTCTTAGTAACACGTGACTCATTTCCAACAGCCTCTCCTAAAAGCAAGTTATACTGCATGTGTAGTGCATGATTCATGTATTGCAACTTTAGAGGTTGACTAGAACGCTGAGTAGGCCTTTATAGTCACACACACACACACACACACACACACACACACACACACACACACACACACACACACACACACACACACACACACACACACACACACACACACACAACACAAACAATTTGGATTACAGCTCTTTTTAATTACTGAAGACCAGATCATTCATAACAAAAAGCAACAGGTTTAAAGCAAAGAATACCAATGGCTAACGACAATTGGCAGGGTTGTCGTCAGCCAAATCGTCCACCAAACTTCAGAATCATACACATTCTGTTTATATAGACAATTACTGGAATGCAAGTGGGGATTCAACGAGATCGTATGGGCTACATGGTCATAACAATGAGGCCAGCAAGATGCAACTTGGTTCAACCCACAAAAGGTGGGTTGAACCCTGGTCTAACTCAAATTGGCTCCTGGTCCCTTTGTCGAAATTCAGTGTCACGTTATCACACACAACAACTGATGCTTGTTTATTCCTGCACACAGATCATGCAATCTGCAGGTTAGCGTTGGGAGTTACACGCCTCCCACTAAAACCATCATCTGCCCTGCTAAACCAATACACGTACCCCACTAAAGCTAGTTTGATCTGGTTAGTACTATGAACACCACTATAAACACATCACTACAGCAGTTAGGTTTATAGTGATGTGCTTTTCTGGGTGCATCACTGTGTGTGTGCTAGCTGTGTGTTCTTCTAGCATTTAGTGAGATAGCTCGCTAGCTCCTTAAAACCAGCGCTCATGAATGCAAAGCTTTACTTAGTACCAGGATAATTATGAACAATAAAAAGTGGAATTACCTTGTAGAAAGCCCCGCTGGTGCCCCTCACCTCCACCACTAGCTCGTCCATGGCGCGGATAGATCCTCTGGGCTCGCTCGCCAGCTAGCTAACTACTGCTAGCTGTGCAAGGTAGCCAGCTAGCTAGCTAGCTAGCGGGAAGCTAGCCGAGGGGGAACGAGTTTCACTTTGCTCTGAAGCTAGCCGATGTAGCCAGCTAGCTCGAGGTAACAGGCCGCGGTGATCCAGTGCTGGTGCGTGTTTATATCCGGTCGGACCTGGTCCCTCAGACCTCGGAGTTTTGTTTTTTTTTAGGTGTGTGGGGTCTTGTATTTCGTCATCGACGAGCAATTACAGGCGGAGCAGGCGCGGTTGTGTTGACGTTAAGTGGTTATTAGTGCAATCGCGCTGCTATTGGCCAGTGTTGCCAGATTGGAGAAGATTTCTCAGCACAATCTCTTCTGGGATTGGTCTGGGAAATCTGCCCCAATCTGGCAACGATACTATTGGCCGGCCGTTCCTTTCTTTCTCTGCCCCGTGACGTCATGGCTCCTTGCCTCCTCCCACTGTGATAATGATCATAATATCAAAAGGCTAGTACAAATGGAAACACTTTAACCATGAGATCATTAAAATGATGGTTAAAATAAATGTTGTCTTTAATGTGATTTTTTTGTTTCAATATCAGCCTGTTTCGTAGACACGTGTGCCAAGTTTATATAAAGCCATCCAAAATGCTATTTCACACAACATAGTTATACATAGCAAAAATTATGGAAAGGAAAACCTATCAATATTAGAGTTCTTTAATATACACTAGCTTGTCAGTAAGTGTAACTCTGACCTATGTTTAGGCTAAAGTGTAGTCGTGTAGTCTTGTGACGCACAGCATGTATGTTTGTGCCCAAAACCACCTAAATGATAAAAAATAAATAAAATAAAAATGTTATATTGGCCATTTTAAATGACACAGCAATACATTGTGTCGCTTCAATGTTTAGAATAAATTAAGCCGTTTAATGGTATGATATAGGCTATGGCATGTTTTGCTGTTCATGAGGTGCTTGTGTCATAACCATATCTATTACATGTTGTCAGTTAAATCGCATCTATTTTCACACAAGCACTATAAGCACTATAGCCAGATGCGAAAGTCTCCAAATTCCCCTCTGTGCCAGATATAACCTTCCTATAGAGCAGGATTAAATCCCTCCTATTGAGCCTTGAGGGAATCAGCACCTCGGATAGCAACCTTTGCCCCATTTAGGAAAACTAAATCATTGAATCTGCAACTGAACCAATAAATGTGTTAGATTGCCTATCAACGCTCACCAACAATCAATTTATTTCCTAAAACCGCCTGGCAGAGCTACCTAAAAGATCAGTTGGCAACAGTAGTGACAGGCTAAAGTATTCTGGCAAATTGGTGACCGGAATTTCGACTGATTCCTTTTATTGGCCCTTGGATGTGCTAAACACGATTGACACATTAGACCAGGCATTTGGAACTGGGTGCTGGTTGGAAGGAGTCATTCCTTGATACTATATCATTTGCATGTATTTCACTTTGAACATGTCCGTGATAGATAAGAGTTTGTGCGCTCATGTGTGTGTGCTCGAAATGAAGCTGGCTGTGGTGTGATAGAGACACCATGATTAGCAACAAGGGGAATATATTAAAAGATATTCCATGAATTATAGGCTATGTTGTAGTTGCACCGTAGTTATTTATCGCATCATCAGAACCATTTTTTTTGTCAAACCAGTTGTAAGGAATTCAAATGCAAGGCGTTTGTCGTTGTGAACTGCTACAAAAAGGACCAATAGAGAAATCCAATTTTCATAGATGTACAGATTAAATTACATTGGTGCATGCATGATTGTAATACAAACTTAACATCACTAATTATATCAGAAATGTATGTAATGGAATTAAAGATGAGAGAAATTAAAGATCTGTCTTTGCAATACAAACCTGCCAGCATTGCAATGTTTCATTCAACCGGGAAACCCATCAATCTAGTCAGAGCAAAGAGGAGTTGAGGACTGAATTCAGCACAATGTACTTTTGTACTACTAACATATGGGTGAGGCTTAGAGGGATGCATGTGGTGTGTGCTGCCAAAAGGGGAATAACTTGCACCAGCATGTATTGGATTTGCTGAAGAATGCTTTGTAATTGAAAAGTGAAGACGCGGAAGAGGGCAAATAAAATGAACGATCAGAGAGAAGATTCTGAAAGCAGGCAGGTATTGGTGGACGTGCCTGGAGCACTGCGGCATTGTCCTACAAGACTGGACGACACTGCCTGTCTCCCTGACAGATCAACTCAGATAATTTGGTTCCGGTGTTTCAAAGCAGTTTTGACTTACATACGCAAGATGAGCTGCAGTGAGAGAGGTCACGATGTACCAGCAGCCGGTAGCGATGATAAGAGCTGATCATGGAATCATGAATTCATGTCATCGACAGAGTATACAAATACCTCTGGCTGGCGAGGTCCTTCAGTTCAGACTGGAAACAGTCCTCTCACATCAGGTGAAGAGGACCTTGACAAAGCAGGGCTATCGTCCAGGTGTCTCGGGCCTTGATAACTGTTGTCTCCCAACATCTTGTCCTCTGGCTCTGAGAGCAAGGGATTCTTCCTCTCCTCAAACTGATAGAATGCTTCTGATTCATATAATTTATTTTTGTTTCAAGTAACATATAGTTTATTGACAGTTTTCAATTTTATATTGATTCACTTTTGTTTGTTTTCTGGCTGGTAGAATACATGTCCCACACATCAATGTTTCCAATGGAAGAAAACATGCGTTTCTGATAAAGTGCCGATAAAGTTATCTTTCCTGAAAGCAGAGCACAAGTGGAGACATGTTGATGTAACTATAAGTGAAGGCAGAATAACGACAGGTGTTCTGATTGGAACCCGTTGTGTCACATGGTTTGAGTTGAATCCAGTAAGTCTAAATGCATCCCCAAATCTCGGGATCAACAAAATAGGAAAGATAAGGATATGTTTACATTTTAATAAGAACACAAAGTGTCGTAGAGCTGCATATTATACAACGAAATCAGACCCTGGTTACTGAAACCTCAGAGAGGAAATGTTTCGTTTTTCATCTTTATCCGACGCCCTGTGTAAGATTGGAACATAAATAGTAGGCTAAAACTGCACACTAAACCGACAATCAATCACAAGGGAATATAGGCATAAACAACCACAGAATGGAACAATCTCTTCTCATCCTGAATAAGGATACAAAAATAATAGTTATATTGTAAAAAAAACTCAAAACAAAAATAATTAAGGCTTTTGGGGTAATGACTATTGAAGAATATAACCTAGACTGGTAGCTGCCAGCATTTAGGGCCACATATATTTTCAGAAGAAAAAAAATGACACAATACACAACACATTTTCTTGTGTTGTGTCCTTTGGCCCATTCAAAATAAAGGAATGTCACAACTCTAACATGTGTCATATTCAAAAATGCTAATTTAACTTAACATTACACATTCTTTCTTGTAGACAAGCATACTCATACTTAGAACATATATCATAGTTAATTCTAAATTATTAAATAAATTGGGGTTATGTATTATCTTACTTATTCATATACTGGAAATGATTTGGACATTCACCAGTCACACATTTTATTGATCATCAATCTAACCTGTATTATAAACATTTAAAAAGTGACTTAGGCTGTACAATTCAATGCTAATCAAGATAGAAATCAAATCATCCTAATACTGTAAGATAACTCACAATGTTATTCTATTAAATTCTGTTGCATTCATAAATTAAATCCAGGCACATATTTAGTCTTTTAACCAAAGGGGTGTTAGTTACATCAAAGGACTGGGGAGGTGAAATTGCTACAGGGTATGCACCCCTAACAAAATGGCAGTCTAGCCACCTCTTTCAGACAAGTATTTTTCAAGTAAAACACCACTTCCTTATTTTATTTTACTGCATTGCTGGTGGACATATGACTATATATTCGAATGTATTGTAATTTTAAATCCCTTTTTTCTAAATCAAAGTTGTATATCATAGTAGGAGACTGAATGCAGAAGGGCTTCTTCCCTTGAAGTGTGGTGGTGGGTTTACCCCCTCAACGCTCTGACAACGCAGTCACAGAGCTTTGGTCGCGTAGAACATTACAGTAAACAGTGTGTGTACTTAAAGCGTCCGAGATTCATCTCCTCCTAGGCATTGGAATGAGTCCAGTGGCGCTGCTCCGGCACATAAAAGCCTTGCGTTCAGGTGGATTTATGTGTGTGTGTGTGTGTGTGTGTGTGTGTGGGGGGGGGGGGGGGGGGGGGGACCTTTCCATACAGTCCATTATCGTGGGAAAGGTACCACATAAAAAAAATATCCCATCAAAGAAATCAATGAGTGAACAAAGCTTATACTGGTACCATGTCTGTGTAAATGCCGGCCATTCTAGTGCCTTGGACATTAAGGAAGGAAAGACACAGCAATTCCAGCAGAAGTGCGTCACAGTAATGTCTTTTAGATTAAGGCCTGGTTTTTCCACATCAACACAAAGAAAGCCAAATGGCTCGAACATACAGCACACGTCCCGGTATCAAACAGGGTTATTGGATTATGTAATGGTCAACGAATGCCTATATTTAACGGAAACATCTTCATGCATACAGTTATGCTGAGCCGGTTATTAACGAATCTCAGACAAATCCTCTCTCATTTGTATATAGACCTCACTTTCCATGAGATCAACGTTTTTTTTTCTCTGAGTCAGCTACAAGACAGATGGAAAGGTATTTTGGATATTTAATAAACATCCTTCATTGATACAAAGTGACTTCCAGTTGTCTTTCTGACCTGAATTGAACAACAAATTTCTATTATTTTGCCGAATAGATAGTAGATTCCTCTTTGGAAAAAACAACCACAAAATGTAAAATCTGTCCAACAGGAATAACATGACCTGGGTGTGATCAATGAATGTAGATATTGCTCTGTAATAACGTTTCAAGGTGAGTTTAGCTCAGGGGAGCTCGACAATGGGAGCAGATGATAATGATGGATCGACCAGACTTGACAACCCTGCTAAGGTAAACCCCGCTGCTTTGATAGTCAATATGTCACGTACGCTGCAATAACCTTTCTTTATATTCAGTATTTAGAAAGGAGCTTGACCCTTAAAAAAATGTCCCAAGTGTTGGACGTTGTAAATCTTGAAAAACTGAAGTATATTGTAACTGGAAATGTGTTGAATCTGCCCTGCCATTTCGGTATGCAGATCTATTTGACCATACTAGCAATGTTGGGGAATTTGCTCCTTAGATTGTTCCTATCTAAAGTCAAATAAAAATTAATAAATAAAAAAACAACATTCGTCCAAAAATGATATAAATTAAATTAAAAAAAAACCGTAAAGACAAAATAATGCATTAAAAGACAAAATAAAATGGCACTGAAATTAACACAAGGTAATCTTCCCTTATTCTGAGTCCGTACCACTGTTTCACGAGCATGGCCTTACGATATAGGACAGGCCTGTCACCGCCTACATTTTGAAACCCCTAGACTATTAGTAGGTGTGTTATACATGTGTCTTCCTTCGAAGGAAAAGCTAGTAAAGCCACCAGTGAGCGAGAAGGAGACACAGAGAGAAAGACTAAACAGTAAGGGTTGATGAAGAGGGCGACTCATTGGACCTGGGAATTGGTACATACATAGGCATAGTTTTAGTAAATATATGTTACCTCGATTATCCTCTCCTCCTCCACAGAAATGACCACACCTCGCCCTATTAATCATCCTTCATTAAGGATGGCTGGGGACCCAATATTAAGTTGAATATCTATCATCTCCTCCCATCCCCTCTTTAAATAGCTTTATTTCCACACCTTTAAGGTGCTGCAGGTAAGATTTGATGGTCGTAAAGAGAGAGAGAGCCGAAGAGCGCAGAAGAGAGCAAGATTAGGACAATGAAATTCACAAACTATGCTATGATACACAGTGAATGTGATTGGCAGGCAAGAAGGATGACCTGAATCAATCAGATTGAAATGAACCTTACTGTAAATGGTCTCATACATGCAGGCATGCAGACACCCAGAACAAAAACTCTCATATAGCATTTCACCAGCTAATGGCTAACGGATGGCTTCGGCAATTCAAACCAATGACAGTCAAATTATAGATCTTAAATCTTACCGACAGCACCCTAAACAAAGATGTCTCCAAACCTGCTATGTCCACTCTGTCATAAACCACCCCTACCCCGTTGCCTCTAGCTCTCTCTCTCTCTCTCTCTCTCTCTCTCTCTCTCTCTCTCTCTCTCTCTCTCTCTCTCTCTCTCTCTCTCTCTCTCTCTCTCTCTCTCTCTCTCTCTCCCTCTCCCTCTCAACAGGGACAGTTAGTCTTTGTCTCCGCCTCTTGCGTGAGCCTCACTCGCCCGTCCTCCCTCTCCACGTCCCTGTAGAGCAGGGACTTCTGGGCCTTGAGACGGCAGGCGAGGGACATGAAGATGGAGTCCACGTTCTGGCTCTCCCGGGGGTCCTTAGCCGACGTCTCGAACAGCAGCATGTTGTGAGCGTCGGCAAATTTCAGCGCCATGTTGGAGGGAACCTGAGTGAGAGAGGGAGAGAGGGAGTGAGAGAGAGGGAGAGAGAGAGAGAGGGAGAGACAGAGAGAGGGAGCGCGAGAGAGGGAGAGAGAGAGAGAGAGAGAGAGAGAGAGAGAGAGAGAGAGAGAGAGAGAGAGAGAGAGAGAGAGAGAGAGAGAGAGGAGAGAGAGAGAGAGAGAGAGAGAGAGAGAGAGAGAGAGAGAGAGAGAGAGAGAGAGCGAGAGCGAGAGCGAGAGCGAGAGCGAGAGCGAGAGAGTGTTTTTCTTTCGGGGGGTTCTTTCTTTTTCTTTCGTTTGATGCATTTATGATTTTTTTTAAAATTCTTCCAGGCGAACATGCAGTGACCAGTGGCTCCTGCCCTCACCTGGATGTGGTCCACCAGGTCACACTTGTTGCCCACCAGGACGCGTGGGACAGACGCAGAGACCCGGTGGCCGTTGCACTCCTGTAACGGGACATACCATCTCAATCACCTTGCTGTGGTCCCCTTGACGCAATGCCCCAAATGACACCCATCAAAACACAACAATTCAGATGAATGGGTCCAATTTATATGAGTATGACTAATCTATAATAAAATATAATTATTTTCAAAGTTAGCAATCCACCTCCACAGGGTGTATCGCCGCGAGACCGTTCCAAAACAGAAATTAAACGCAATCAGATCAACTCCCATCCGTGAGAGAAATGTGAAGAGAGCTCACGTGGGGTGCCATCTGGTGAGCCATAACCAACAGACCCCCAGAGGCAGCGACCTCTAAACATGGCCACCACAGCGTTCAACAAAACGTGAACCCACCCCCCCCCCCCCTAAAGTCACAGACAGCCAATGGCGGTCGTGAGCTGAGCAACGGTACGTTAAGTCGTCCGAAAAGGTTAATTCCACGTGGAGTGGCGCTGCGTGGACTGACCTGGATCCACGTCTGGAGGTTGCGGAAGGAGTTCATCTTGGTGACGTCGTAGACGAAGACCACGGCGTGGACGTTGCGGTAGTAGTGCTCCACCATGGACTTACGGAATCGCTCCTGGCCAGCCGTGTCCCAGACCTGGACCTGGTGAGGCACACGGAGGGATGGCTGTTTCGTGGTACATTTACACCACAAAATATACAAGCCCCCTGCCCCCCGAACTCACAGCAGGCCCAGGGCCACATTTATATATTGCACATATCTTACTACCTACCTGCATTATCTGTTATCTTACTGCACCAGTCTACTTTACTAACTATATTGCATGACAATATGACAATTCACGTTCAAACTGCACCTTAACTGCTCTTCTGCACTTTCTGTTCAGAATCACCCACTACATTTTCCTGTTTCTGAAAACACATTATTTTTCTTTAGTTTCTTTATTCTAGCCATGGAATAGGGCAGCCACAGGCTATGCTGGGTACATTGTTTATAATAGGGAGCCACTGATTGAGGGCTTGATACTCAGTAATGATAGGTTACATTATAAGATGAGTCATTAACAACAGAGAGCCGATTCTGACTCACATTCCCCGCCCGCTTAATTGCATTGTGTTTTCTTTTTCTTGAAAGACACTTGGTCACAGGGTTTGATGTGTGACACATTGCATTAATTAATTAATTTAAAAACAGAGTTAGTTCAGACGTTTTTAAACATAGTGTTATTTATTTTGTGACATCCCTGATGCTTGATGTCACTTGTGTACCCTAATGTCAGTCAATACAGTTGTGCAGAAGTAGTACACACGTTTACAAGTGTGCAATAGCCTCTGAAATGACAAGGATTACTTTGGAGGGTTTGACATCATCCCCCTCTTCATCCATCTTAGTCACAGAGGAAAGGGCAACAGTGATCCTATATGTACCCCATTAACTTCTTTATTTGGTTTACATTATCTTATACAAGGACGATGACATGTCTCTCTGAAGTGCATCGTGAAGCCTCTTGTTAAAGGCCCATTCCTGCGTTTATACCGGTCATGAGGATAAACCTTTACACAGCCTATGGGACACTTCAAAGTACATGTACATTTTAATTCACCACTACACATTAAGTGTGGCATTCCTAACAAGTTGGAGGTTCTCATCCACACAACAACATCCATCCACCTCAAGTGTGGATCCAGAAGCACCTGGATGCATGGCAATGTGTTTGTCAGGACATGAGTGTGTGTGTGTGTGTGTGTGTGTGTGTGTGTGTGTGTGTGTGTGTGTGTGTGTGTGTGTGTGTGTGTGTGTGTGTGTGTGTGTGTGTGTGTGTGTGTGTGTGTGTGTGTGTGTGTGCGGTGTGCGAGCGTGTGTGTGCGTGTGCGTGTGCGTGTGTGTGCATGTGTGCTTATATGTGTTGGGTAGGGGGCAGGTAGAGGTTGCAGTCAGCCTGACTAACAGAAATTGGAGAACTGTGAAGGTTGAACTAGAGCGGAAATGAGAGAGAATATGTAAAAATAGACATTGAACCCTTTCGGTAAGAGAAGTGTGAGCAAGGAATCTGATGAACAATGATGTTTATAAGAGTTATAGGATTTTTTTAAATTTCATTTTAGCTTACAATTTGATTTTTAACAATGTGGGAGGTTATAATATGTTAACTGGCAATTGCGACTTTTCATTTTCGTTACCCGATGTAAAGGTCATCCCTAGCATCACGACCACCAACCTGGGCTAACCAGCACCACAAGGCCGGGGAACCATGCAGCATAGGGCTACAGGCCTCCGTGTTTATGTTGATGTTTGCACTAACTGATGTGAGACCATACTTAATCATTCACCACACCAGCTTGCAGACTAGCACATTTTTCAGAAAATTGTCTACCCAGATTAGCCTTTTGGGAGACAATAACAAGATAATGTTTAAAGCTGGTCTCTGCATTGTTGAAAGGCAAGCCCACAGACATCTCATGCCCCATCCCTACAACTAGAGTAGCCTTCAAAATAAAAGCCAACACAAAAACAAAACAAAAATAGGTCGTTCATTATGAACACATGAATCGGCCTTAAAATGAATGGACATTTTAATCTACATTCTGAATAGGAGACAATTCGATGTGATATTTCACATCGCTAGTAAGAAGTGACATTCATCCGTACATCAATCTTATCTAAAAGGAGTAAAAGTATCCTTTGTCACGGATCCCCATCGCTTACCTTTATCGTCTCTCCTTCAATCTCCACCGCCTTCTCTCTGAAATCCACGCCGATCGTTGCCTCCGTCTTGTCCGGAAAGCTTCCGCCAGTAAAGCGGAACGTAAGGCAGGTCTTCCCGACATTGGAGTCTCCGATAACGATAATCTTAAAGATCCGCGTCTGGATGCTCAGTTCGAGAGACGTGGTCAGCTCCAGGGAGGAAGAGAGAGCCGAGGCATTATCCCCGCTGTTGCTCGGCCGGTGGCCCCTGCTGCTCCGCGCTAGATCCGCCGAGGACGTGAGGATGGTGACATTGTCGTTGGGCCGGTTTCTGGTGCTTTTCGGTCCTGCACCCCCACCTCCGGCCCGGGTCT